>JACEFZ010022801.1:0-268107 GCA_014155875.1 Cepaea nemoralis
ATTTTGACATCCGCGGGTGTTTTCCAGTTAGTAAAATAATGGTGCTGAAAATACACGCCAAGCAAACGTCGGGAATATTTATCTGTTTAACTCATGGCAATCTCGCGACAGGTACCATCAATGCGAGCTGGCAGGACTGACTACTGTGTTGATGGAGGGCAACATCTGCCACAAGGGCATGTTGTACCATCACTGCGAGCTGGCAGGACTGACTACTGTGTTGATGGAGGGCAACATCTGCCACAAGGTTGTGCGGTAACATCACTGCGAGCTGCTGGGACTACTGTGTTAATGGAGTTAGTTATTTGACTGATCATCCTCATTGCACATCGAACCATTCAGTCCATAAGTGTTCGGATCCCCTCCTCAGCAAATCCCGCAGCGTGTAGCGGCTAACGACACCAGTTCTGTGTTGGATTATCAATCTTCTTTGGCTTCCTGAGTAGTTTTCTTGTTTGGCCACCCCTCTTTTAATTTGCTCCTCTCGTTGGAGATTCACAGTCATCACTTGGTTCTCGTAAAAGTCTTACTTCTCGTAGAGCATTCAAAATGTCAGCCTGGTCCATGGAGCGTTCGCCCTCCACAGTAGCTTTACCTGCGAGCTTGTCAGCCGGCTCATTTCCTTGTACTCCTGCATGCCCTGGCGCGAAGATGAAGCTAATCATCTTGTGTGTCATCATCATCGTGTTAATGGAGGGCGACATCTATCACAAATGTGTGTGGTACCATCGCTGGGAGCTGCCGGACTACTTTGTTGATGGAGGGCGACATCTACCACAAAAGTGTGTGGTACCATCACAGCAAGCTGCTATTTGATAGAGGGCGACATCTACCCGAAGGGTGTGTTGTACCATTACGGCGAACTGCTGGGACTGCTGTCTGGGTGTCTGGCATGTGACATTCTCAGACATACTTCTACAGACTAGACAAGGTATGTGTATACATGCACATATCAGCTTAGAAGCGGAAAGACTAAACAAGAAACCTAGGCAACTTTACATTCCCGATTACAAGAGGAAAATCAAAACACTACACTTTGCTGCATGCACTTCGGCGTCTGCGGCCAAGGGGCTAGTGACGGCAATTTCACAATTCCCCCGAAATACCGGTTCAAGGGCTCGAAATCAGCTGCAGGCAAATAGGGAGCAACTCGTTTTGCGTTTTATTTGATGGTATGAGCGTCGGCCGTTCAGAAAGCAATGGTAAATTAAGAAACGTAAAATTGTCAAGTAAATTACAAAAAGCCTATACATGCTCGGGTTGACTGCAACGTCTGGTAAAAGGAAGGTAAGATAGAGTGGAGTAGATCACAAGTTAAGACATCCGCCTCTGGGTCTTGCAGACTGGGTTGGATTCACGACATGGACTATGTGAATGTCTACAAATAAAACACGCATGTAACAAATTGGCCTTATTTAGATGTGCCTCCAGCAAGTGCCATTGCCTGGGAAATGTCTGTCTCTGCCAGCAAATGCTATAAGTGAAGAGCAAACAAAACCACCTTCAAGACTACAAACAGGCTGAAGCCAGTGAAAGCACTGGGCTGTAACAGCGTGCAACACCGCGGGTGGTGTGCAAAGCCTGCTTACAGATGAGCTCAAACAGAAGGGCAATTCTAGAAGGGATTCAGCGGAAAGACAACATTCTTTTCTTAGCGAAAATCATAGACTGTGAAATATGTCAAACCTGTTTTCTCCCTTACTCCTCCCCCTTTCCTCTGTTTTTTTTTCTTTCTTTCTAAAAACAAAACAAAACTGCAGCATAATCGAGTGCGTGGAAGATTTTGTTTTCTTTAAGCAAAGAGCAGAGATTTAATTCCAGCATTAAGATAAACAGCTAACAATTTAGCTCGTATAGATTGGCATATTTTGTTTGACATTTCCAGAAGATGTTAGAACATATTTTCAAGAAGCATCCATCGCCGTGAAGAGTATCCATCCATCCGTGGACGATGCAGCTGTGAACACGACAGAAAGGCTCTCAGCGAGACAGGCACGTTTAAGTGGGCAAACAGACCCTGAACAGTGTTTTTTTTTTCTTAGATTGATGAAAGTGTATTATTAGAAGGCCGGACACATAATGAGACGCAATACATTGTTTAAAACTACAATCCAGTGATGGAGAAAACGTGAACAGGTAAAACAACAGTACACGTTGGGGGTTAACATAAAAAGATGGACTAGATAAAGGTCATATCAAAACACCATGAAGTCAAAAGACTCAATAGATTGACAATAGATTGAACAACTGAGAGCAAAAGAAGCAGCTCTGAATACTTTTGCCTGTCACCGTTCTAGATCTCTAGGGGATTGAAACTCGGGCTCATACAGGCAACAAACTCCGTTAGATACAATTTAGCATCATTTATTTACATACATATTATAGTACGCTGGCGAAGCGAGTTTTCACAAGCCAGCATTCAGTACATTGCATATCACAGGAGTTTGTAATGAACATGGTTAACACAATAACTCTAGCAGCTATCTACACATATGTCTAAGACCCTTAAATACAATTGGGTCTACTATCAAGTCCCCTTAAGGTAAGCCCTGTTGCTTCCTCGATGTCCAGTCTCTGTCTGACCTTCTCCACACGTGTCGCAATCCGACACGGGTGGCAACTCTCTCTGAGTTTCTCGTGGACCCCGCAATCGGCGGGCCCCATCAGTGTCCACGGGGCTGTGGACACACTGACCGGTCCTTCGAGAAGGCTCTGGATTATTCAAGCCTTCGAGTGACTCGGTTCTTTCCCTTTTGCTGGAGTACTCTCCCTTCGCCAGTATCTCTTACTTTTATGTACCGTCTCTAGGTGAGGCTGTGACAGGAGTCCCCCTCCCCCCCCCCCTGCTTTGATGGGTTCTTATAAGGTAAATTAGTTCTGTACTAATTCTGTCACAGGATCACATAAAGTCGGTGTTTGTAGTTTGGTGGATAGTAACTTGGTAACTGACATATCTGCATCACCAACTCATGTATTCTTCCATACCCCACTTTAAGATGATTGCTGAAGAGGTTTCTCTCTTATATGTTCTTAAACATGCTTATCTGACCGAAGTTCCGTGACGTTTCCCAGTTGTTTTTACAACCGCGCCCTTCTCAAGTATCCATTATGATACCAAGATATTAAAACTCTGTGTAAGAGAGTTCTAACAAGACAAATGTCTTGGCTATTTAAGTACACCTGCAACATCTTGTTCTGTGTGTATTTCGATACATTTTTACTCCCGTATGTTGTATAATGCTGAATATGTAGCTATGCTGTTGTTCTATCACATCTGACTACGTGTTCCTGTTGGTTTGTTCGTGTATTGATTGATATGTTGCTGTTTCTAATAAAGTGTACTGCACTTTAATTGTTCGTGTTCAGTTTTAAGTTTGTATAGAGTGTGTGTTCATTGTGTGGTTTATCTCCAAGCGTCACGAGTTGGGATATCCCTTGTCATGAATTACCCCAATGTGTAATGCATGATCGGGTATTCCAAGCAGTGGTGCTTAGATGTAGTGTATTAACTCCTAAACATGTATTAACAATTAGACAGGTAATACATTTTAACATGAAAGACGCAGACAAATTAAAATAAATACGTTTTGCGTACAATTTGTCCGCTCAGTATATCGTTCTCTCATTTAATTCTTTCACTCTGCCATTCATACACCTTTCATACAAAATAGTATTTTGTTAAAATATATAAATAAAGTTGAGGTAAGTCTTACTGCCCTTAGAAAAATGCATTAGGCGATATGTTCCCTTTAAGGTAACAAGTACTTTTTGTACGTGTAATCAAAAAATGGTTTATAACTTACATAGAAAAAAATTGTATAGCACGAATATTTCACGTATGAGTGGAAATATCGGTAATATTATGATAGAAAATATATAAGTGAGAGGTTGACATATTTTATATACATAATTAAATAACAGTTTAATACATATTAACTGATAAATCACTAATTAACTAACTAACTGAATCCAACGATGACGTGTGTTGTCCTCCTGTTGTCCGTGTGTAGTGCCATGAATGTTAACAGTTAATATAGCAGTCCTTTGCATGTTGTAATCGACGCAGTCTTCTTTCGGCTGTTTGCGAAGTTTCTTAGCAATAGCGAGTATGCAGTGTTCTTAATCTTTACAGATGAATGTCAGTTCACTGGTTGGAATCCTTTCACAGACATTATATATTGGTTGGATTGTTCTTATCACCTTAGCAATTGGTAATATAGGGTTCTCACAGTGTTATGTTCGTGGGTGTTATACGTAACCTATTCACTTGGGCGTTGATACTTCTGAATGAAAGTTCTCTAGTAGGTGTAGAGGTACACTGTTATATGCAACAGACTAAAATATCACAGCTTCTTATATGGCGACTAATTACTGTGCCTAGTGTTCGTCTGCTGGTGCATTTGCTTGCCGTGATAAAAAGTCAGCAATAATGTTATCAGTGCCCTTGATATGGCGGATTTCAAAGTCGAAATCTTGAAGAAGAAGACACCATCTTTCTAAACGATGGTTCTTTGGCACACCTTGCTTAAGTACCAGCAGCGGCGAACTATCGGTTAAGACAACAAAATGCGAACCTAAGAGGAACTTAGATAATCGACGCATGCAAAAGAGTAGGCTTAATGCCTCCAACTCAACTGTCGAGTAATGGATCTCTGCCTTTCCTCAGCTTGCGGCTTACGTAGAGTATCGGATGTCGCACACCCTGATATTCTTGCATCAGGCATCCTCCAATTGCGATAGCACTGGCATCTGTGGTTAGAATAAAAGGTATATCTATGTTTGGTAATCTTAATACTGGTGGGTTAGAAAAAATCGATTTCAATCTGCACATTGCATCCTCTAAGCGGATACTCTTACAAAATTTTTCTGGATGATCTTTTGTCAACATATTAGAAAAAACTGATGTGAGTTCTGCCCAGTTTGGTATAAACTTGGCATAATAGTTTATGAGACCCAATAGGCTTCTAACCTGCTTTTTAGTAGTTGGAACTTCTAGGTTGAGAATTTTTGATACGATTCTATCATCTGTCAACAGTTTGCCTTCGGAAATCCTATGACCTAGGAAGTCTATCTGTTTATAGCCTATTTCAACCTTGGAAGGTTTGATAGTAAGTCCGAAAGAGAAAAATTTGGTTAAAGACTTGTTTGAGTGTAAGTAAGTGAGAAGTCATGTTTGAAGAATGGATACATATATCATCAATATAAGATTGCACGTCCTTGATGCCGTGCAATAGCAGCCTAGTTAACCTAACAAACGTGGCGGGAGCGTTCTTGAGACCAAACGGAAGATATCTCCATTCGTACAACCCAAGGGGTGTAGCGAATGCTGTTATATGTCTTGAAGAGGGGTCTAGTGGCAATTGCCAGTAACCTTTAGCTAAATCAAGCTTAGAAAATAATGATGAATTGAGACATATTCAAGATGAGGTCTTCACAGCTGTTCATTGGCTCAGCATCTGTGGTGGTTATGGTATTTAATTTTCTATAATCTATGCACAAACGAATGGTTTGGTCCTTCTTTTTCACCAGGACAATTGGCGAAGAATACTGGGACACAGATTTCTGTATTATTCCGTTTTTCTCCAAGTCCAAAATTTCTTTATCTAAATTTGCTCTATAATGTAAAGGAATTGAATATGGTCTACATTTGATCGGTGTCAGATCTGTCAACACAATTGAATGTGTTATCTTGTCAGTCCGTCCAGGTTTGTTTGAGAAGATAGTTCTATAGTCGTTTAGAAGAGACAAAATGTCTTGTCGCTGCTGTTGTGTCACAGTGTACAGAGATTTGTATGTCATTCATAGTACTGTCGTCGTTCATAGTTGGTACTGGAATTTCCGTATTGTCTATGTCCGTCTGATTTATTACTGACGCTACTGTTTGTAAATTGTCTTCAATGTCATTGTCGTCGTCGTCGAGACTAATAGTTGTCAATGTGTCGTTAACGTGGTCGTACTTGTCGTTATCCCATATTGTCGGTACTGTGAATATGTTTTCGTCGTCTTCGTTGTCACAAGAATGAGTCGTTAACGATGCTTCGTTTGTCGCAGTGTCATTCTTGTCAGTCTGGTTATTGTCATCTGTTATCTGCGTCTGCTTGTTCATGTCACTGTCATTTCTAGAATAGTATGGTTTTAACTTACTTATATGGAATATTTTCAACTTTCCATTTACAGAAATCTCGTAATCAACTTCCGAAATCCTTCTCACAACTTTAAATGGTCCCTGCCAAGAGGTTGATAGTAAATCTCTCTTGTCAGGTAGTAATAGTAAAATATCTTGATTTGGTTGTAATACAATCGTTCTCGCCCCTTTGTTGGCGAAATATGGTGAAAGGGTTGGATCTGCTTTTTGTTTTATCAACTCGGTGGTGGTAATGTTAGGTGAAATGATTTGTAGTGCTTCCTGAAGTTGGTCAGTGTGGGTTTTGTGGGTTGTCTGTCTTGTTACTATATTTGTGTGTTGTGTGTGTTGTTGCACATTTACAGGCTCAGTACTTTGTGAATCGATGGCGTCCTCAGTTCGAGGTGTTAATTTGATGGTAGCATTGAAAGATTCTACCGCCCCTGTGTTCTGCACCTCTGTGAATTCATTTCGAATTACGTCATCGGTTGTCTCCCTTGTGCTTTTGGCAGTTTGAGACAAGCATGCGTGATTTTTCACTTTGGAATCGCTGTTTGGTTTTTGGATACAGTTTTTCTGTTCCCATTCTCTGATTTCCTTTTCAGAGCAAGATCTTATGTTGGGAAGATTCCCAAGGATGATTTCAGCGGCAGGACTTTCTAGTACTGCACATAGCACTTGTCCTGATATAAACGGTGTCCGAATTTCGGCCAGTGCTAGGGGGTATCTTTCAATTGTGCCTGCGAATGTGCGACACGTTACGTATTTGTGTGTGTAGTCTTTGTCGTTAACTAATGTTTTCTTAATCCCACAAAGAGTCGCCCCGGAATCTCGTATTAATGTGCATTGTTTGTTGTTAACAAAACCTGTTAAATAATTTAAGTTGCCTGTTGGTGATAAGGCTGCGTTGGCCATTTCGTTAGAAACTGGTATTGTGTGGCCACATAACAAGGTTGTATCAAGCTGAAATTTTCTACAGGTGTTACATTTGTTATCAGAGATGGTATTGATGATTTCTACTGCATTGCCTGACTCACTCGCACTTTCATTCCTGAAAGTATGTTAGGTGAAATGATTTGTAGTGCTTCCTGAAGTTGGTCAGTGTGGGTTTTGTGGGTTGTCTGTCTTGTTACTATATTTGTGTGTTGTGTGTGTTGTTGCACATTTACAGGCTCAGTACTTTGTGAATCGATGGCGTCCTCAGTTCGAGGTGTTAATTTGATGGTAGCATTGAAAGATTCTACCGCCCCTGTGTTCTGCACCTCTGTGAATTCATTTCGAATTACGTCATCGGTTGTCTCCCTTGTGCTTTTGGCAGTTTGAGACAAGCATGCGTGATTTTTCACTTTGGAATCGCTGTTTGGGTTTTGGATACAGTTTTTCTGTTCCCATTCTCTGATTTCCTTTTCAGAGCAAGATCTTATGTTGGGAAGATTCCCAAGGATGATTTCAGCGGCAGGACTTTCTAGTACTGCACATAGCACTTGTCCTGATATAAAAGGTGTCCGAATTTCGGCCAGTGCTAGGGGTATCTTTCAATTGTGCCTGCGAATGTGCGACACGTTACGTATTTGTGTGTGTAGTCTTTGTCGTTAACTAATGTTTTCTTAATCCCACAAAGAGTCGCCCCGGAATCTCGTATTAATGTGCATTGTTTGTTGTTAACAAAACCTGTTAAATAATTTAAGTTGCCTGTTGGTGATAATGCTGCGTTGGCCATTTCGTTAGAAACGGGTATTGTGTGGCCACATAACAAGGTTGTATCAAACATTTGTTATCAGAGATGGTATTGATGATTTCTACTGCATTGCCTGACTCACTCGCACTTTCATTCTGGATGTCACATTCGTTCTGTTGTTCAATTTCTTCGTCTGAGGAGGTGTCTATCAATGCGGCATTGGCCTGCTTCATCCTCTTTCTCCCCTCACAGACAGAAGAAAAATGCCCATAGCTCGCACAAAAATAACATTTAGCCGCTCTCTGATATGCGTTCCTCTTGTTCATCTGTTTTTCCACTACCTTTTGGAGATGATGTGGATAATTTGGTGATTTGTCACACATCGCAAACTGTTCGTGCATCAGATGACAATATTGGCACATGACTGGTTTTGTGACCTTAGAGCGTTGTTTGAACCTATTTTCATTTGGTTTCGAATATTTTGTGTTTGTAACCGCTGCTGTTTCATTTTGGCTCATGTTTAGCTGAAAAATATCGCGGTTCGCTGTAAAATATGCGCTCCCTTTATTTTCGATTTCTTGGATGGTTTTACAATCCATTTGTCTCAAAAATTTAGAAAAAGGTGTTGGGATAGTGCTAATAATTTTATCAATTATAATCAGCTCTTTCAATTTATCATGGTTGTTATTTGTTTTCGCTGATGTTATCCACTTTGTACAAATATTCTTGAACTGTAGACACGTAGTCTAATGAAAGTTTGGTTAGGTGAAGGTGATAATTTTGAGAACTGTAGTTGATAGCCAGCTGTATCTAATGAAAAATGTTGGAGTGTTCTCTGTTTTAAATAATCATAATCTTTCCTCATGTCTTTCGGAACTGTCTCTATCACTTTTAAGGGCTCTAAAGCTAAATTTCTCATCAAAATAAATGACCAGTCGACTTTTGCGACCTGATGGTGAGTCATCAAGCACTCAAAGTTCTCTAAGTATGCGCTTATAGAATCTCCTGAACAAAATGCTTTGACAAGGCCTTTATACTTGTTGTATTTTTGTTCATCTTCTTTACTTCTAATTTTGTTTACTGACATTTCTAGGTTTGAGTCCATTTCCATTTGTTTTAGTTTTATCTGTGTCTCTGCATTTAATTGGGCTTGCTTGGTCGCCGCCTCGATCTCCATCTGCATCTTCTTCTCTTGAGCCTGCAGTTGCATCTGCCTCTCTTCTCTTTCTGCTTGTATCCTTTTATCTTCTCTTTCCATTGCTCTTTCTTCTCGTGCAATATTTTCCGCATGTGTCTTTTGTGCCCATTCTGAAAGTTTTTCCTCTTTATATCCTAACCTAATACCTGCTTCAATACACTGTTCTAATGTTGACATCTTGTAATTTAGTTATTATTTACTTTCTTGAAATTAAATCCCTTTGAAAAATAGTCAGGGTGTACAAAAATTGGTTATTTCCCTTGAATGTTTAACTTCAAATTTATATGAGCAGATATACTTGGTTATAATATTAGCATATACATAAAAAATCAATGCATAGAAAAATGTTACATCAATGAATGAGGATGAGGAGTACCGCATAGGGATGTAATGAGCATGAAATGAAACTCATCTTATTTTCCCTGAGCTCTCGAATGTAGTCTTGTTTCCTCGCCACTGCTGGAGTACAGGTTACATACACGATACATACACGATAATTCGCGGAACAATCTGCTGTTGGAATCAAAAAAAATTAGTAACTGTCATAGTAATTGTCACAGTCATGTCAAATTTCATAAACATTATCATGATTTGAAATATTTTTGAAGAGGGACTATAATAGTTTATTTACAGATAGCTGCAAAGTTTCTAACTTTGTCATGTGTTAAAGTTGATATATTATTTTTTTACTTGGCAAACCCAAAATAGCTGTTCTGAAACGTAAAGCTTATAATTGCCAAAACCGGCGATTGCCCCCAAATAGCCTGTCACAGTCCTAGATCTCTAGGGGATTGAAACTCGGGCTCATACAGACAACAAACTCCGTTAGATACAATTTAGCATCATTTAATTACATACATATTATAGTACGCTGGCGAAGCGAGTTTTCACAAGCCAGCATTCAGTACATTGCATATCACAGGAGTTTGTAATGAACATGGTTAACACAATAACTCTAGCAGCTATCTACACATATGTCTAAGACCCTTAAATACAATTGGGTCTATTATCAAGTCCCCTTAAGGTAAGCCCTGTTGCTTCCTCGATGTCCAGTCTCTGTCTGACCTTCTCCACACGTGTCGCAATCCGACACGGGTGGCAACTCTCTCTGAGTTTCTCGTGGACCCCGCAATCGGCGGGCCCCATCAGTGTCCACGGGGCTGTGGACACACTGACCGGTCCTTCGAGAAGGCTCTGGATTATTCAAGCCTTCGCGTGACTCGGTTCTTTCCCTTTAGCTGGATTACTCTCCCTTCGCCAGTATCTCTTACTTTTATGTACCTTCTCTAGGTGAGGCTGTGACAATATGTAAACACAATGTAATATAGATCATAATCTGCCGTGGAGTATATGTAAACACAATGTAATATAGATCATGATATGCCGTGGAGTATATGTAAACACAATGTAATATAGTTCATAATCTACCGTGGAGTATATGTAAACACAATGTAATATAGATCATGATATGCCGTGGAGTATATGTAAACACAATGTAATATAGATCATGATCTGCCGTGGAGTATATGCAAACACAATGTAATATAGATAATAATCTGCCGTGAAGTATATGTAAACACAGTGTAATATAGATCATGATATGCCGTGGAGTAGATGTAAACACAATGTAATATAGTTCATAATCTGCCGTGGAGTGTATGTAAACACAATGTAATGTAGATCATAATCTGCCGTGGAGTGTATGTAAACACAATGTAATGTAGATCATAATCTGCCGTGGAGTATATGTAAACACAATGTAATATAGATCATAATCTCCCGTGGAGTATATGTAAACACAATGTAATGTACATCATAATCTGCCGTGGAGTATATGTAAACACAATGTAATATAGATCATGATCTGCCGTGGAGTATATGTTGTTGTTGTTTGTCCATCAAGAATGATGATGACCATTCATTTGATCCAGTGGGGTTGAAGGTGTGGAGCCGTGGGTTCTAAGATGGCTGATAAGGCCTATTTTGGCTCGAAATGTTCTTTGACAATGTGGGCAAAGAATGCTTGACGTCTCTGGAGGAGGATTTCCTGCAGTGGTTTTTCTGTCCTGCCTTTTCTTCACAGCTCTTGCAGTCCTGGTTGCCTCACATATGACTGCACCTTTGCGTAATGATGCACGCCACGAATTTCGGTCTCTGGCTGCAGCCTCCCAGGTGTCATGATGAATTCCAAAAAGTGGAGTATATGTAAACACAATGACTCAAAGCAGGAACGTGTTACTGGTCTAAGATATGATAGAGCCATGACATGGTAGTTGCCTGAATGCCCAGCGGATCAGATGTCCAGTCTTTTCCTCTGTTAACGGACGATGAACTCATGCGTCGAGTCCTCGTCAGACCTCACTTAAGGCATTATAAGCTTAGCCTCAATAACACTAACGCACACGGAGTATTTTTTGTTTGTTTGCCCTCGCTCGCTTTGAACCGAAGCGATGTTCATACACACTACTTCTAGTCTTTGCTGGACTGTATATTGCGTATGGATTAGCTTTCCCTATTGACAGTGCCCCTCGCCATCAGGCGAACCCACTCCGACTTCAGAAGTACTTGCAATTAGACGTCCCCAAATCAAGGACGAGAGGTCAACATTTTAGTTTAACTGTCCGATGTAGGGGTTGAACCTGCTACCTCGACATCAGCATGCCGGATGTTTATAAACGTTCTTATCCATTCGGCCATGCTGACCTCCGCACATTGGGTATTAATTTTACATCACTAACAGGAAACTGGCGTTTACACATACAGCCAGAAACGTCTGACGTCCCCGGAAACCTTATTACTCCAATGTCACGTATACAGTGCTACCTTTGTTTATTTACTCCAAATACTGCTGCTCTACTTACTATAATATTCTCAAGTTCAGGCCAGGATAAAGTCAAGCAAACCAATACAAGCAACTGATGATGACGAAAAGCTGTCAGAATAATCTATGGCAATTTGCTTCACAGTTTTAACGAACACGACTCCTACCAACGGAGCCTGACAAAAGCAATGGCTACTGAGCTATCGGGGAGTTTTATTATCCACATAGCCCATTTGTCCACTTGTAGATTCTGGCATATGAGATCACCGTGCAGAAAGAGTAGTCGTGGATTCTCAAGTGACCAAAATGGAGTAGTATAACAACATCGGTGTAGTTAAGGTAAAGGTTATTTACTCAATTAGAAATTCTGTTATACCCCAGTTCATTCCATAGCGGCATAAGTTCTGACCCAAGGGAAAGAAAACTGGACACTGTCAATGGTGTTTCAACGTGAATATACCTGATGACTAAAGTTAAACACTAAGTCATATAAAAGTTAGTTCTGTATCCTTTACAGGACGTTGCCATCAAAGCCAGCATTTACTGGCTGTCTGTTTAGGATTTACTAAGCAATGGTATTTCAGTAGATTACCACTGTTTTCTGAACGGCCGACGCCTCATACCATCTAAATCAACGCTAAACTATCTGTTGCCAAATGGCAGCGGCTGATTCCGAGCCCTCGGCTCTGTGTGATGATTGAATGATAACTCAAAGAAGAGAACACACATGCACCACACGGGACTAATCTAATGTGTCCCTGACGAGCTAATTCATTAGTTGATTAACTAAAATTGCATCAGTTGATTAACTATCACCGTTAAGATTATCGTTAACTTGTACAACTGTTTGTCTATTGCCAAGCTCCTGCTGTATTATGTCTCTTCTCCGAATCCACACTCGTGGTTCAGTGGAGGGGTGTAGAGAATCAAAACGGGCGTCCTAAAGCTAGCTGTGTTGCTTCGTTGCATCGTATCCATGTTTGTTTTGAGAATTACATATGTCTTATGCATTGCTATCTTGGCCGTTCATTAGCTGTATATCCAGAATAGAACTGCATTGGCACCTTTCCGTCTTGACAGACGATAGTTTGGTACATTGTGCTTCAAAAAGGCTTAATAACTACGACCCATGGCGGTGGTGAGTGTGGCTGGTAAGGCCAATTCTTGCTGCAAATGTTTGCCCACAGTAGATGCATCTGAAAACATGGTCATTTCCATCATTTTGCACAATCTTACGTCTTTCACGCTCTGTGTGTGCTTTAGCTGCAATCATTTTCTCCTTTGTCTTTATTCCATTTCTGATAGTTGCCCTCCATGCAAAACGTACAGCGGCGACTTGCTCCCAGTGTGCATTATCAATGCCTGTATCAATCATGTCCCGCTTACACACATCTTTGTATCGTAGTAGAGGCCGACCCTGAGATCTCCTATCCGTCTGTAATTCATCAAAAAAGATGTCCTTTGGTATTCTACCATCATCCATCCTCCTAACATGTCCTATCCATCTAAGTCTACGAAGACTGAGCATGGAATACACCGTCACACAACCTGATCTTTCCAATACTTCAGTATTTGTGATTTTGTCTTGCCACTTAATACCAAGTATTCTTCGCAGACACCGCATATGAAAGCTGTTTAAACGTTTCTCTTGGCGTGAGTAAGTTGTCCAGGTTTCATTGCCATAAAGAAGAGTACTAAGGACACAGGCTTGGTAGACGAGGACTTTTGTTTTGGCAGTAAGCTTCCTGTTCTCCCAGACTCTTTTTGCTAACATGTTCATTGTTGTTGCTGCCTTGCCAATCCTGATGTTGATTTCCTGATCGAGGGATAATTTGCTATTTAACTCTGTTCCTAGATATGTAAAATGGTCTACTATCTCCAGTTCGGCGTCGTCAATAAAGATTGATGGTACACCATGTGCACCTTGTGACATAATCTGTGTCTTCTTTTTGTTAATTGTTAAACCAAATTCAGAACAAGCATTGGAGAATGCAGATAGTAGATGTTGTAATTCTTCCTCAGAGTGGGTCGTAATCGCAGCATCATCCGCAAAAAGCAAATCTCTGATTAGTACCCTCCTAATTTTGGTCTTGGCCTTCAATCTTTGAGCATTATAGAGGCCACCATCTGAGCGTGAGTGAATGTATATACCGTCATCCTGATCACGAAAGGCATATTTCAGTAGAAGTGAAAAGTATATCCCAAAGAGGGTGGGGGCTAGTACACAACCTTGCTTAACTCCACTCTTGATTTCAAACTCTTCTGAAGTTGAGCCATCAAACTTGATTATACCCTTCATGCCTGTGTGGAACGATTCCACAATGGACAGAAGAGTTGGTGGGCAGCCAATCTTCTTTAGTGCTTTGAACAGACCCTCACGACTGACCAAATCGAATGCCTTTGTGAGGTCGATGAAGGCAATAAACAGTGGCTGATTTTGTTCCCGGCATTTTTCTTGCATCTGTCGCAATGAGAATATCATATCAATGGTAGACCGGTTCTGACGGAAGCCGCACTGTGATTCGGGGTAGACTTGATCTCCCAGGACTTGAAGTCTGCGCAGAACAATTCTGGCAAATACTTTCCCAACAATACACAGAAGTGAGATACCCCTATAGTTGTTACAGTCGCTCCGATCGCCCTTGTTCTTGTACAGCGTTATGATGTTTGAATCTTTGAAATCCTGTGGGACTTGTCCTTCTCGCCAGCATAGCTCTATTAGCTGGTGGATCTGTAAAGTGAGTGTGTCTTGCCCACTCCTGATTACCTCTATTGGAATCCCATCCTTACCTGGAGCCTTGCCAGACGCAAGTTCATTTATAGCACACTTAACTTCTGTTATGGTGGGAAGTGTGTCCAGGTGGTCAAGAGTTGGCAGGGCCTCTATGGCAGTTGAGGGCATCATCCGCTAGCTTGGTCTCACTTGAGTAAAGCTCTAAATAGTGCTCGACCCATCTATCCATCTGCTGTTTCTTATCAGTGATGATTTCTCCAGTCAAGGTTTTCAGCGGTGCACTTCTTTTGATCATTGGACCACAGGCTTTCTTTATCCCTTCATACATGCGTCTGATGTTTCCCTTATCACTTGCGATTTGGATGGACTCACATATCTTGATCCAATAGTCATTCGCACACTGCCTGGCAGCCTTTTGCACATCCTTCCTTGCTTGCTTCAGCTCACTCAGAGTGTTACGCGTTGGTCTTTCCTTGTTTCTTAAGAGAGCTATCTTCTTTTTATCAATCAAGGGCTGCAGTATCTGGCTGTTTGCCGCAAACCAGTCCTGCCTCTTATGATCCACAGTGCCGTAAACCCCTACCGCTGTTTTATAAATAGTTTCCTTAAGTTTACTCCATTTATCATTTACTAGCTGACCCGGCCCGGCTTCGCTCAGACTCTGGTGGGGAGCATCTCATTTAATTCATATAAGTAGTCATATAAGTTCTCGTTCCCGTTACCGACTATCTGTCTGTCTGTCTGTCTGTCTGTCTGTCTGTCTGTCTGTCTCTCTGTCTGTCTGTCTGTCTGTCTGTCTGTCTGTCTGTCTGTCTGTCTGTCTGTCTGTCTGACCCGGCCCGTCTTCGCCCAGACCCTGATGGGGAGCATCTCATTTAATTCATATAAGTAGTCATATAAGTTCCCGTTCCGACTATCTATCTGTCTGTCTGTCTGTCTGACCCGGCCCGGCATCGCCCAACTCCTGGTGGGGAGCATCTCATTTAATTCATATAAGTAGTCATATAAGTTCCCGTTCCAGACTGTCTGTCTGTCTGTCTGTCTGTCTGTCTGTCTGTCTGTCTGTCTGTCTGTCTGTCTGTCTATCTATCTGTCTGTCTGTCTGTCTGACCCGGCCCAGCCCATGGTGGAGAGCATCTCATTTAAATTATATAAGTAGTCATATAAGATCCCGTTCCCGACTATCTGTCTGTCTGTCTGTCTTGGGTAAATGTAGGAGGGAGGAGGAAGAGGGAGGTGGAGGAGGGAAGAGGAGGTAGGAGGAGGGAGGAGACAGGAGGAATAGGGAGGAATAGGAGGGAGGAGGAGGGATTAGGAGGAGGAGGGAGGAGTAGGGTGGAGGAGGAGGCGAGGAGGAAGAGGGAGGAGGAGGGAGAAGGAGGGAGGAGGAGAACGCAGGAGGAGAAGGGAGCAGGAGGAGGAGAGGGAGGAGGAGGGAGAGGGAGGAGGAGGGAGGAGGAGGAGAGAGTAGGAGGAGGGAGGAGGCGGAGGGAGAAGGAAGAGGGAGGAGGAAGAGGGAGAAGGAGGAGGGAGAAGGAGGAATGTGAAGGGAGGAGGAGGGAGGAGGTAGAGGGAGGAGGAGGAGGAGGGAGGCGGGGAGAGGAGGAGGAGGGAGGAGGAGGAAGAGGGAGGAGGAGGAATGTGAAGGGAGGAGGGGGGAGGAGGTAGAGGGAGGAGGAGGAGGTAGAGGGAGGAGGAGGAGGGAGGAAGAAGGAGGAGGAGGGAGGAGGAGTGATGAGGAGGAGGGAGGAGGAGGAGGGAGGAGGAGGAGGGAGGAGGAGGGAGGAGGAGGAAGAGGGAGGAGGAATGTGAAGGGAGGAGGAGGGAGGAGGTAGAGGGAGGAGGAGGAGGGAGGAGGAGGAAGGAGGAGGGGAGGAGGGAGGAGGAGGAGGGAGGAAGAAGGAGGAGGAGGGAGAAGGAGGGATGAGGAGGAGGAGGGAGGAGGAGGAAGAGGGATGAGGAGGAATGTGAAGGGAGGAGGAGGTAGAGGGAAGAGGAGGGAGGAGGAGGGAGGAGGAAGAGGGAGGAGGAGGAATGTGAAGGGAGGAGGAGGGAGGAGTGAGGAGGAGGAGAGGGAGGAGGAGGAAGGAGGAGGGGGAGGAGGGAGGAGGAGGAGGGAGGAAGAAGGAGGAGGAGGGAGAAGGAGGGATGAGGAGGAGGAGGGAAGAGGAAGAGGAAGGAGGAGGAATGTGAAGGGAGGAGGAGGGATAGGGAGGAGGGGGAGGGGAAGAGGAAGAGGGTAGGAGGAAGAGTGGAGAGGAGGAGGGAGGAGGTAGAGGGAGGAGGAGGAGGGAGGAAAAGGGAGGAGGGAGGAGGAGAGAGGAAGAGGAGGGAGGAGGTAGGAGGAGGAGGAAGAGGGAGGAGGAGGAAGAAGGAGGAGGAAGAGGGAGGAGGATGGAGGAGGGAGAGGGAGGAGGAGGAAGGAGGAGGAAGAGGGAGGAGGAGGAAGAGGGAGGAGGAGGATGGAGGAGGGAGAGGGGGGAGGGGAAGAGGAAGAGGGTAGGAGGAGGAGGGGAGAGGAGGAGAAGAAGGGAGAAGGAGGGAGGAGGAGGAGGAGGAGGAGGAGGAGGCAGAGGGAGAAGAAGGAAGGAGGAGGAGGAAGGAGGGAGAATGAGGAGGGGGGGAAGGAAAGGGAGGTGGAAGAGGAGGAGGAGGGAGGAGGAAAGAGGTAAGGGGGAGGAGGAGGTAGAGGGAGGAGGAGGAGGAAGGAAAGGGAGGAGGAAGGAGGAGGAGGGAGGAGGGAGGAGGTAGAGGGAGGAGGAGGGAGGAGGTAGGAAGAAGGAAGAGGAGAAGAAGGGAGAAGGAGGAGGGAGGATGATGAGGGAGAAGGAGGCAGGAGGAGGAGGAGGCAGGAGGAGGAGGAGGGATGAGGAGGGAGAGGGAGGAGGAGGGAAGATGAGGGGAGGAGGCGGAGGGAGTAGGAGGCAGGAGGATGGAGGAGGAGGGGAGAGGAAGAGGGAGAAGGAGGAGGGAGAGGGATGAGAGGGAGGAGGAAGAGGAGAAGGGTGGAGGGAGGAGGTAGAGGGAGGAGAAGAGAGGAGGAGAGAGTTCGCCATTCCGAATTCATACTCGTCTAGTTCTTCCCTTCTACACGACTGTAGATAACTTCCTTACACATAAAAAGATGAATTGTTATTGATATTGCCGTGGCATGGAGGAATATCAGCAGCAGAGTTGATCCAAAAAACCAAAGACTGAGATCTACGGAGAGCCATGAACGCCTACGCCAGCCGGCACGGCACTTGATGATGATGATTGCCGTGTGACGATTCTGTGTAGTCACGTCATTTTCTTCCCTTTCCCTAGCGTTTTGGTTCGGGGATTCTTTCATCATCATCATCATATATTTACGTACGTATTTTGGGAGGGGGAGGAGGGAGGAGGAGGAAGAAGAAAAAAAAACTATGACAGTTGACAGCTCTGGAATGAAAGGAAGGCGTGTAGAAAATTTCATCTCAATCGGATGGGCCGTTCGCGAACAAATAAAGGACATACATATATATTTACATATATATTTACATACATACACTTTGTTTTATAGATATAGATATACAATTTTCTGATGTATCAGTGAAAGCATCTTCAAGTTGCTGTTGAAATTCAAAGCACTTTACAGGATCGTGAGTGTTGATAATATTAATCCTGGGGCTAGATTTGGGTTTAACTGTGTAGATTCTCTTTGGTCTCAGTCTAACTCTTGCAACAACCAAAGAATGATCTGTATCACAGTCAGCACTGTGGTAACTTCGAGTTAATGATGTATGGTTCAGATGTTGTCTCCGTGTGATAATGAAGTCCAGCTGATGCCAATGGCCTGATCTTGGATGTTTCCATGTGACCTTATGCAACTCTTTTGTTTTAAAAAAGGAGTTTGTAATACATAGGTCATTTCTAGTGCAATGCTCCAGCAGCCTTTGCCCATTATCATTCATGCGACCGATGTTGTATTTTCCAAGGCACACTGGCCATGAACTCGAGTCCTTGCCCACACGAGCATTGAAATCACCGAGTATATAAGTGTAGTCGGATTTTGGAACTGCTTTGATCACAGAGTATAGCTGCTCATAGAATGTATCCTTCACATCATCAGAGGAAACGACTGTCGGTGCACATGCAGTGATAATGGTGGCAAATCCACAAGAGGTTGCTAAGCGCAGAGATAATAATCTTTCATTACCTCCAGCTGGGATATCAATCATTCCCAGTAGCGAATTCTTCACTGCAAAGCCCACACCATGTTGCCTTGTTTCTGCCTGCCCTCTACCCTTCCAAAAAAAAGGTGTAATTGTTTTCCCTGAGTGACCCTTCCTCAGCCAGGCGAGTCTCCTGCAGGCCAGCAATATCAATGTTAAGACGATTGAGTTCGGCATCAATCACAGCCGTTTTTCTCACATCGTCAATATTTGTCAAGTCAGTGGAAAATCCTGGACACATGGTTCTTACGTTCCAGGTTGAGAATAGAACTAGTGCGTCTAAAAAAGCGTGAGTTATACTATACGTAGAAATACTAACCACGAAAGAATATGTATAGTTCTGTGTCTATGGTTTTCAAACATTTGGATTCTCGTTGGTGCAACGGAGTCTGTTGATTGCTGAGATTCTCCTTGTATGATCTATCGGGGAGGAGACTGGAGCTACTATGGAAAAATCCGTGTGTAATGCAATTGATCCAATATAATGACCACATCGGCCATCGTGTGTCGATTTGTCCATAGAGACATGGGCATAGCACCACACTACACCCAGTTCGCCTCGTGGATTTGGACATGGGCCAGTTGTAAGCGTTCGAGATTGGTGTAAAGTTAAGATTTTTATCGCACCCGAGAGTGGTTACACATCATTTGTTTCACAGAGCGTTTAAACCAGGGTCGCCTTGTTGAGAGACTGGTATTCTAGTCCTTCAACCACCTTCACAAAATGAAAACCGAAGGAAGTGGAATTCACTGAGAACAACACGACAAGAAGAGGAACATAAACACGATGTGAAGGTTGAAAGGGGGGAAAGGGTATGACGATGATATAGCACAGCATTTTAATAAAGTTAAAAGTTCACTGGATGTCCTTTACAGGACGTCGCAGTCAACCGGTTAATGTTTTTTGTTTGACTGTTTGTGATTTAGTATGCACATTTTATATTCAGTAGTTAGCTATTGCTGTCTGAACGACCGACGCTCATGTAATCAAAATCGACCCAAGGCTGCCTGTTTTCAAATTGCCTGTAGCTGATTTCAAATCCTAAAATAGCGATGGCAATTCCAAAGCATATACTGTTATTTAAACCGACTAGAGAAATTAGACGTAAACAGTCAAACTATTCTGGGCATGTTATGAGACGACATAAATTGGAGAACTTGGTGACAACTGGCAAGATCGAAGGGAAGAGAACAGGGTGAAGACAGAAGTAAATACCTGGATGGCTTGACCACGTGGCAGGGTTAAGACAAGAACACAGAGCTGATCGACGACTCTGGTGATCGTGTGAAATGGCATGGCACATGATGATGGATACTTTAATGTTTGTGTGAAATGTCGGACCTTCGCGTATTCTAAAACACGACATAATGAGGTGGAGAATTCCTTTCAATTTCCCCATTGGCTGTCTTTCCAAAATAATTCTGAGAAAATGATGGAAAGTGTCAGAGATTATTTTGACGAGTCTGAATCTGAGTCTGTGTCGACCCTATAGACGTAGAGGCCAGACAAAATAATAAGTCTGCCGGTATTTAAACCCGGGCCACTGTCTTGACGAGTAAACGTCCTAACAATCAGGCCACCAGACTCCTACAAAATTAGGCAGCAGTAACATTGTAGTTTATGAACATTAATCTCCAGGAATCTTTCTCCACTTCTTTAAAGCGCTTTCAAAGAAAATGAAACAAAGAACGAACATCACATTAAAAACAAGATTTTTTGCACCTGTTACCATAGCAACAGCACAACTTAAGGCGTGGGCTTATGGTATCATGGGAATGTATAGTTACCAGGACGAGATTTCGAGACTTTGGGCTGCTCTAATAATTCTATTGTGAGTTTAATCTTAGCGAGGCCCTCGAGGGCTATAAAACACATTACGCTACTTATCACTGGCTTGTAACCTTGACCCTCATTTCACAACAAATCCCAGATCCTCGAACCGATTGGGCTCCTTGTTGTAGCATCTGTACTTCAGTTTTCTTTGTGACGCTTTGGCACATGATCAACTGGCTAGTTAAATGGCTTCTGGGCACAGTAGTCTGCGGGATAAATATCAAGCAATGAATTGAATTTGATTCTCGTCACCATCAGCGAGGCTTTTATTGTGCCTCAGCATCGCAAACTGGGCACTTTAGATGTTTATGGGATTAAACGAAGTCGACAAATAGAACTGGGCTCTCGTTTTACAATGGCCGATTATATGCGATGTCTTCAGACGTTACACATCTAATCTGTTATGGGATTACTTTTTGCAGAGAGCTGCTGCTGTTGTTGTTTCTTCTTCTCCTTCTTCTTCTTCTTCTTCTCCTTCTTCTTCTTCTTCTTCTTCTTCTTCTTCTTCTTCTTCTTCTTCTTCTTCTTCTTCTTCTTCTTCTTGCTCCTTCTTCTTCTTCTTCTTCTTCTTCTTCTTCTTCTTCTTCTTCTTCTTCTTCTTCTTCTTCTTCTTCTTCTTCTTCTTCTTCTTCTTCTTCTTCTTCTTCTTCTCGACCTCCTCCTTCTCTTTTTCCTCCGTCTTCACCCCCCCCCTTCTTCTTCTTCCCCATCTCCTGCTACTTCTTCTTCATCTTCTTTTGCCCTTGAGACTCTAGGAGAAGTAAATGCCCACAACCAGTCATGCCCACCCCTTTGAAGATTATTACATGGCTTTCTGGACGATGGTTGATTATGTTACTACGATATGAGATTGCTAGTATCGGGCCAAACCTGTTTAGTTGCCTTATACATTATAAAGATTGTTTCAGATTGTTTGTCAATGTAAAGATTGTTTCAGATTATTTGTCAATGTTAAGATTGTTTCATATTGTTTGTCAATGTAAAGATTGTTTCAGACCTGCACTGCTAATGTACAAGAACTCGTATGTTAACGTTTAATATTTTGTGCCTATTTATCAACACCGAGGCCATGTTGATATCCATAGCACGGGTGTACTTTGGTATGAGTTAATTACTCTACATAGCTAGTTTTATTTCACATTAAGACAGCAAATACGTGATTGTCGTATTCTTGGAATCAAACGACAAGATGTTATCCCTCTTTCTCGTTCCATTATTTCTGTCTCCAAACTTCAACATTTGTTTGGATATAAATTCTGATGGCTGTTTCAGATTACGCTTTGTATTCCAGTTTAATTTCCAGTGTGGCATTTTTGAAGCCAGAATGGGTGCCTGTCCTCTCAGTTAAGGTGGCATATCTGAATATCTGAAGATGTATTCTGGAGTTTTGGGCGGAAAATAAAGGGGTGGGGGTCTGTCTCTGATGGACAATCGGAGTCATGTGACAGAATGAGGCCATAAAAATGTGCTTGCAGACGGCTGCGTTTTTTAAATGAATAGAGAACTGTGGAAATGTATATATGCCAGGCTGTAAGCTCGCGGAAAATAAAGAAAATAGCTGGGAGCAGATGAAAGATGTGCTGCAAAATTAAATGAAGTGTCTGATCAGAGAACTCGCCTGCTGGCCCGGTGGTCGTGAGTTTAAATCCCTTCACTGCTGAAAGTGGTAGTGACCGATCCTCATAACTGAACAGTGGCATAGTGGTTAGAACGCCTGCCTGCAATGGTCAGGTTTAAATCCCCAGCAGAGGCGCAGTTATATTTTCGCCTCGACGGCTCTGGGGTTGACGCAGCCACATAAATATGCGTAGCAGACGGTTGGCAGAATATTCTGGGGATTGCCTAGGGAGTTATAGAACAATGAGGGGAAATGGCCACCCCACCTAATATTTCGAGGCCTAGAATATGTGAATGTTTAACTGGCCACCCCACCTCATATATCGCTGCCTAGAAAATGTGAATGTTTAACTGGCCACCCCACCTCATATATCGCTGCCTAGAATGTATGAATGTTTAACTGGCCACCCCACCTCATATGTCGCGGATTAGAATATGTGAATGTTTAACTGGCCACCCCACCTCATATGTCGCGGCCTAGAATATATGAATGTTTAACTGGCCACCCCACCTCATATGTCGCTGCCTAGAATATATGAATGTTTAACTGACCATCCCACCTCATATGTCGCGGCCTAGAATATGTGAATGTTTAACTGGCCACCCCACCTCATATGTCGCGGCCTAGAATATATGAATGTTTAACTGACCACCCCACCTCATATGTCGCGGCCTAGAATATGTGAATGTTTAACTGGCCACCCCACCTCATATGTCGCGGCCTAGAATATATGAATGTTTAACTGACCATCCCAACTCGTATGTCGGGGCCTAGAATATGTGGATGTTTAACTGGCCACCACACCTCATATGTCGCGGCCTAGAATATATGAATGTTTAACTGGCCACCCCACCTCATATATCGCGGCCTAGAATATGTGAATGTTTAACTTGCCACCCCACCTCATATATCGCGGCCTAGAATATATGAATGTTTAACAGACCACCCCCACCTCATATGTCGCGGCCTAGAATATATGAATGTTTAACTGACCATCCCAATTTGTATGTCGGGGCCTAGAATATATGAATGTTTAACTGACCATCCCAATTCGTATGTCGGGGCCTAGAATATATGAATGTTTAACTGGCCACCCCACGTCATATGTCGCGGCCTAGAATATATGAATGTTTAACTGACCATCCTAATTCGTATGTCGGGGCCTAGAATATATGAATGTTTAACTGACCACCCCACCTCATATGTCGAGGCCTAGAATATATGAATGTTTAACTGACCACCCCACCTCATATGTCGTGGCCTAGAATATATGAATGTTTAACTGACCACCCCACCTCATATGTCGCGGCCTAGAATATTTGAATGTTTAACTGACCACCCCACCTCATATGTCGAGGCCTAGAATATATGAATGTTTAACTGACCACCCCTCCTCATATGTCGCGGCCTAGAATATTTGAATGTTTAACTGACCACCCCACCTCATATGTCGAGGCCTAGAATATATGAATGTTTAACTGACCACCCCACCTCATATGTCGAGGCCTAGACTATATGAATGTTTAACTGACCACCCCACCTCATATGTCGCGGCCTAGAATATGTGAATGTATAACTGACCACCCCACCTCATATGTCGCGGCCTAGAATATATGAATGTTTAACTGGCCACCCCACCTCATATGTCGCGGCCTAGAATATGTGAATGTTTAACTGACCACCCCACCTCATATGTCGCGGCCTAGAATATATGAATGTTTAACTGGCCACCCCACCTCGTATGCCGAGGCCTAGAATATATGAATGTTCAACTGGCCACTCCACCTCATATGTCGCGGCCTAGAATATGTGAATGTTTAACTGGCCACCCCACCTCATATGTTGCGGCCTAGAATATATGAATGTTTAACTGACCACCCCACCTCATATGTCGAGGCCTAGACTATATGAATGTTTAACTGACCACCCCATCTCATATGTCGCGGCCTAGAATATGTGAATGTATAACTGACCACCCCACCTCATATGTCGCGGCCTAGAATATATGAATGTTTAACTGGCCACCCCACCTCATATGTCGCGGCCTAGAATATGTGAATGTTTAACTGACCACCCCACCTCATATGTCGCGGCCTAGAATATATGAATGTTTAACTGGCCACCCCACCTCGTATGCCGAGGCCTAGAATATATGAATGTTTAACTGGCCACCCCACCTCATATGTTGCGGCCTAGAATATATGAATGTTTAACTGGCCACCCCACCTCATATGTGGCGGCCTAGAATATATGAATGTTTAACTGACCACCCCCCTCATATTTCGAGGCCTAGAATATATGAATGTTTAACTGGCCACCCCACCTCATATATCGCGGCCTAGAATATGTGAATGTTTAACTGGCCACCACACCTCATATGTCGCGGCCTAGAATATATGAATGTTTAACTGGCCACCCCACCTCATATGTCGCGGCCTAGAATATATGAATGTTTAACTGGCCACTCCACCTCATATGTCGCGGCCTAGAATATGTGAATGTTTAACTGGCCACTCCACCTCATATGTCGCGGCCTAGAATATATGAATGTTTAACTGGCCACCCCACCTCGTATGTCGAGGCCTAGAATATATGAATGTTTAACTGGCCACCCCACCTCGTATGCCGAGGCCTAGAATATATGAATGTTTAACTGGTCACCACATCTCATATGTCGCTGCCTAGAATATATGAATGTTTAACTGGCCACTCCACCTCATATGTCGCGGCCTAGAATATGTGAATGTTTAACTGGCCACCCCACCTCATATGTCGAGGCCTAGAATATATGAATGTTTAACTGGCCACCCTCCTCGTATGTCGAGGCCTAGAATATATGAATGTTTAACTGGCCACCCCACCTCGTATGCCGAGGCCTAGAATATATGAATGTTTAACTGGTCACCACATCTCATATGTCGCTGCCTAGAATATGTGAATGCCTAACACTTCACGTCGGCTCTGTGGCGAAGGAGTTATGGACGCAGCTCGTAATCCCGCATACCGCGTTCGAAACACAGCTGCGGGCGATTTGGCAGCAAACCGCCTTGTCTTGGTTCTTATAAAATGGTATGATTTTCGGTCGTTCAGAACGCAATGGCAAACTACTGAACGCAAATATGCCAAGAAATCACAAACAGCCCAAAAATTGCTGAGGTAGACTGGGACGTCCTGTAAAGGATATGCAACTAATTTGAACACTTCACACCCCCACATCAGTGTTTGCTTGTGGGCTGTCGTTAACTTTGTTTCCCAGCCTTCTTATCCGTCTCTCTGTCTCTCTGTCTCTGTGTGTGTGTGTGTGTGTGTGTGTGTGTGTGTGTGTGTGTGTGTGTGTGTGTGTGTGTGTGTGTCATTGTCTGTGTCTTCCTCCCTCCCACTCTCTGTCTGTCTGTCTCTCTCTCTGTCTGTTTCTCTCCATCTCCCTTCTCTCTCTCTCTGACTGTCTCTCTCTCTCTGTCTTTCTCTCCATCTCTCTCTCTCTCTCTTTCTCTCCATCTCTCTCTCTCTCTCTCTCTCTCTCTCTCTCTCTCTCTCTCTCTCTCTCTCTCGCTCTACAGAGAAGCTAATCATCTACCGACAGCGTTTCACAGAGCACGGAATTCCTAGTGTCGGTAAAGACTTTAAAGGGTTCCCAAAATATTGCATTCGTGGACCAAACAACGGAGTCCTAATACGAACCCTCGTCCTTCTGAATATAGATATACGGTATAAACACGAAGACAGGAAGCCAGTTTTAAATCTCGCGAAAATACGCGCTTTCCATTGACCAGCCACAATAATTAGGCTTATAACACACATTTGAAAGCTGTTCATATTGAGTATTGACATATAAAAGAAAGGCCTCAGGCGACATGGACGATTGATAGAGGTATAAAAATGTAAAGGGCAAAGTTAAGAAGCTTGAGGTCATGGACACTGGAAATTGGGAATTTGAGGGAAGTTGTGAGAAGAGGTCAAGCTGACGAATTTCAGCCTTCTACATTTGCATATATCCTATAATGAAAAATAAATCCTCTTGTCATTTATAGACAGTCGTTGTAAAGGAACACTTTAGAGCACATGTGTCAAACTCAAGGCCCGCGGGCCACATCCGGCCCGTCGTACAATCATATCAGGCCCGAGAGGTCTCAACAGACGTACAAATTCCAAGAGAGAATTTTAGGCACAAATATTTTTTATGGTTACGATATAAAGTGCAAATCAAATTCCCTAATTAACAGCCTTCCGAATTATAGGTTTCCTGGGAGCGTTATCGCTTCGATCAGAATAAGCGAAAATAAAAGTTGTGTAGTGAGTTAGTGTTCGTCGTTATAGTTACCTAGCAACGTTCAGATGCTCGTTTTGGATTGGCGCATAAAAAATGAAAGTAGTGTAATGCCCGGATATTACATCACCTTTTCCCGTCAACTTTATCAGAGCCAAAGGTTTAAATCACCGCCAATTTCAGTCTTTTTTGCAGGAAATAGAGTCGGCGTTCGGCGACATGCCTTATCATACAGAGGTGCGGTGGCTAAGTAGGGGAAAAGTTCTCAGTATATTTTTCCAGCTGATCGAGGAAATCTGTCAATTCATGGACAGTAAAGGAAAAGATTCCACAGTTTTTCGTGATAAAAAGTGGAAATGTGAGTTGGCGTTTCTGTCTGATATAACCACTCATCTCAACGACTTGAACCTGCAGCTCCAGGGACGGGATCACATTATCACTGATATGCATGATGCAGTGAAGGCATTTCAAGTGAAGCTGCGCTTATTCCTGAAGAGATGCCCCGGCTTCGTCTACATGCGGCTCGAACCTTGAGCATGTTTGGTAGCACATATCTGTGTGAGCAGCTGTTTTCTGTGATGAAGATTAACAAAACATCACACAGGAGTCGTCTCACTGATGAACACTGGCAGTTCATCATGAGAATTTCAATGACATAAAACATTCCTCCCAACATAAACGAGCTTGTAGCCAAGAAACGATGCCAAACATCGTGCTCTGACAAACTGACATAAGAGTGAACATGTGTATACCAGTGATGTTTCATTATTAAAACTTTTTTTCTGTTTTAATTTATATTAATATTTTTTTTAAAAAGGTTTAATTTTCCGCTTTTGAATGTTTATCCTGTCCGGCCCGCAACCTTACGTCTGATTTGAATTTTGGCCCGCTGAGCGATTGAGTTTGACACCCATGCTTTAGAATGTCCTCCCAGCCAATCTAAACAGTATATTCCTTACAGGGAATTTTTTCTTGCTTTGAGGCGTATCATCACGTGATAGGTGATACGATCAATATCACATGTCAGTCATTGGCACCTTTCCGTCTTGACAGACAATAGTTTGGTACATTGTGCTTCAAAAAGGCTTAATAACTACGACCCATGGCGGTGGCGAGTGTGGCTGGTAAGGCCAATTCCTGCTGAAAATGTTTGCCCACAGTAGATGCATGTGAAAACATGGTCATTTCCACCATTGTGCACCATATTACGTCTCTCACGCTCTGTGTGTGCTTTATCTGCAATCATTTTCTCCTTTGTCTTTATTCCATTTATGATAGTTGCCCTCCATGCAACACGTTCAGCGGCGACTTGCTCCCAATGTGCATTATCAATGCCTGTATCAATCATGTCCCGCTTACACACATCTTTGTATCGTAGTAGAGGCCGACCCTGAGATCTCCTACCCGTCTGTAATTCACCAAAAAAGATGACCTTTGGTATTCTACCATCATCCATCCTCCCTAACATGTTCTATCCATCTAAGTCTATGAAGACTGAGCATGGAATACACCGCCACACAACCTGATCTATCCAATACTTCAGTATTTGTGATTTTTATATCACATGATAAGTAATGTTATCAATATCACATGATAGGTGATGCGATCAATATCACATGATAGGTGATGAGATCAATATCACATGTTAGGTGATGTGATCAATATCACATGATAGGTGATGCGATTAGTATCACATAAAGGTGATGCAATCAATATTACATGATAGGTGATGAGATCAATATCACACGATAGGTGATGTGATCCATCCATCCATCCATCCATCATGTGCCATGCCGGTAAGCGTGGGCGGTCATGTTCTGCCATCTCACTCGATCACAAGAGTCGTGGTTCAGCTGGTGTTCCTGTCTCGACCATGCCATGTGGCCAAGCCATCCAGGTATTTACTTCTCGGTCTTCCCCTTGGCCTCTTCCCTTTGATCTTGCCAGTTGTCACCAAGTTCTCCAATTCATTTCTTCTCATAACATGCCCAAACAATTTTGACTGTCTACGTCTAATGTCTCTAATCAGTTTACGATCTTCATTTGTTTCTTGAAGGACTTGTTCATTGGTTTTTCTGTCTGTCCATGGTATTCTTTGCATTTTCCTCAGAAACCACATTTCCACAGCCATCAGCTGTTTTTCAGCTTGACTGCTTATTGTCCACGCTTCACATCCATACAAAAGTATAGGTTCTATGTAGCACCTCAACACTCTTTTTCTCGTTTCAATTGATATCTTTTTATTGGTCAGTATGTTTTTCATCTTGCAAAAGGCTACCTTCGCATTGGCAATTCTTGTTCTAATCTCTTCAAGGCATCTCCCATCAGATGTTATGACTGTGCCGAGATAACTAGTATCGATTCACTTGTTTAAGAATATGCCCATCTACTCGTATATCACATTGTGGTATTTCCTTCTTCCCAGTGACGACCATAATCTGTGTCTTCTT
Source organism: Cepaea nemoralis (assembly GCA_014155875.1). NCBI lineage: Eukaryota > Metazoa > Mollusca > Gastropoda > Stylommatophora > Helicidae > Cepaea > Cepaea nemoralis. The sequence continues at coordinate 28,918 of JACEFZ010022801.1, forward strand.
AATATTCAGTTCTAACCCTAGTTGTTCACTGTGTGCAACAACCGCATCTACTAAATCTTGCAGGTCCTGTTCATTGTCTTCAATCAAGACCGTATCATGTGCATATCTAATGTTATTGATGTATCTTCCCCAAAATTTGATTTCTTCCATATCTTCTATACTTCTGAATATATTTTCACTGTACAAGGAAAAAAGATCTGGAGACATTACACATCCCTGTCTCACACCTCTTTTAATAGGCTGATATTGACCTACATCGATATCAATTCTGATGGCAGCTTGTTGTTTCCAATATATGTTTTTTGCAAGTCTAAGGTCTTTTCCATCAATTTGTAGATATTCAAGCATTCTTATCATGTCGACATGTCTCACTTTATCGAAGGTCTTTGTGTAGTCAATAAAGCAAAGATATAGATCTTTGTTTACTTCTATGATGTGATCAATATCACATAATAGGTGATGTGATTAATATCACACCTGTTGCCTTTACTGCCCAGGGAAACCCATGACCCACATCTGTTAGTTGCTGCAGGAAAGATGCATGTTCTCCAAATGCTACTGTAACTTGACTGTGGTGTTATGTCACGGGTTCTTAATTGATTCAGTGCCGAAGGATGTCGCCAAATGTGATCTCCCATTGGGACATAATGACGATATTTTGCCAACTACGATCATCGTGTTATTTATTTTGTTTCGTGGTATCTTCCGCAGTTTCAATGCTCAGTGTATGGAACTTTACATAATAATACTTATTCATTTGATTGTGTACCAGGTATGGTCTAAACCTACTTTGTTCGGCACTGAATCAGTTAATACTGTTTAACCTTTGCACTATTGGGATCAGTCTGCATCTGACTTCTTTTAACCTGAATCGACATGAGAGCCAGGGTCAGTGAACAATAATCAGCACCTCTAACGGGATCTAAACACTTGGCCACTGGGGCGGCAGCAAGCTTGCTAGCCACTGCTCTCCTGCAGCTCTCCAGTCTATGCCCTAGTGATGCCGTCAATGATTGAAGTCACACAGCCGGGCCAAGTGTAAAAGCTTCATCCAAACACCGCAACTGTTGCAGTTATTCACGGCTTGCACTCTGGAACCAAAAATAAAATGGGTACCAAGAAAAGTCTTTGAAAGTAAATGCAGCCGATGTGAAACCCCCAACACGCCATCCACTATATGTCGCTTAGTCTACAAAAATATGAGTCTAACTTCATATGCCCAAACGTACCTTAGGTGTAAAATGGGGATTGTTGTTTTGTTTTCAACTCTGGAACCTGTACACCCCCCGCCTCAATCCCTTTCCGTGATACTCTGAGGTTGATTATGACATTCCTGGCCGTAAAGCCAGCTCCATTGTAAATAATGAATACTATTTGTTCACTGCTGGACGCGCCACTCGCATCCACCTGGTGTGACGCACAATGCAGGGAGATGAATGCCCAACTTGGATGTGACTGATGACAATAGCGCCCTTACACGCAGCAGGGACAAACATGAACGATAGGCGTGTGCTAGTGTGCGGTTGCTCAATAGCCTGGTTGGGGAAACAATGGGCGCTGTTGCGTTAATTCTAATTATATCGAGACAAACGTAATAATACGACAGATACTGTTGAATGGAGGTGATTGGTTAGGCCTTCATATATATATATGTTAGTGCATAATCATGTGAGGTGGCTGGTTCTTTTTCTCGGCACTCATTCCCCTCTCCGAACAATGTTAACAATTATCCACTACATAATTTATCAGGCGGAGTCGACTCCAGAGCTGTACTGGTTGTAAGAAAAGTAACGTGTACTGGTTGTAAGAAAAGTAAAGTGTACTGGTTGTAAGAAAAGTAAAGTTGTAAGACAAGTAAAGTGTACTGGTTGTAAGAAAAGTAAAGTGTACTGGTTGTAAGAAAAGTAAAGTGTACTGGTTGTAAGAAAAGTAAAGTGTACTGGTTGTAAAAAAATAAGTAAATTGTATTGGTTGTAAGAAAAGTAAAGTGTACTGGTTGTAAGAAAATTAAAGTAACATTTTACACGCATGGAGGTACATCGAGCACATGGTTCTGGAGGCATGTTTGTATGGACCAATAGGCTTTCGATCAGTGATATGGTTAGTATCACACTGACCGCCTTTACTGCCCAAGACAAATCCTGGTAGCCATTTATAATGGGAGCTCTGGTCAGTTTTTAAAATCCACTTCCATTCGGATCCGACCCTTTGACCGGCGGATCGGCAGACGAGAATCTAGCCACTGGTACTTCTAAGACTTCTAGTATTTGTTGGCAAAAATCTATTGCCGACACATGAGATTGGACCCTGGATGTTAGGATAGTGGATCGGATGCCTAGCCTGCTGGGACAGTGACCAACGGAAAGAGGTTTTATGTTCACGATACCACACGTTAAAATTCATCGGAAGTTGAACATAGTCACGAGCCTACCAATGTCCAAGCTTCGTTCTTCATTCTTGTGCTCCTGTTATGCCTTCCCGTTTCAGATAATGAAAAGCTTTCTCAACAGAATCCTTGCCAGGCTGCGTATAATGTAGTCCCCTTTGTCTCTGCCAGGCTTGCCCCCTGCTGTTTCCATTCTTATCGAAATGTCTGTACTGCGTAACTGCCGTGTGTTGTATGAAACAGGGTGAGTTTTAAAACATTAGAGAATACAATTACGGAAAACAGACGACGTTACGGAGACAAGCTATTATATTCGTGCTCAGTCCACCATCGAATCTTACTTTTCCTCACATGTGCTGCCCTTTTCTGCCTTCCCCCGCATCTTTCTGTAACACATAACTCATCGTATTTCCGTGATGTGTTGACTCGACTTTACCTCTCCCCCCCCCCCTTCTCCCCCCCCCCCCCATCCTTCATCCCTCTCCCCCTTTATATGACAGCACAACCTCGTATACTGCCTGCTGTATAAGATGACTTCGTGAGCATGCACCCTGTTGTACACGTGAAGCCCCTGAGATAGGTTGTTGTACACGTGAAGCCCCTGAGATAGGTTGACACATATTATTTCATTGTGTCTTCGTGCAGTCATTATAGTGTCATCTCAGTGGTTTCTTGTTGTTGTTGTTGTTGTTGTTGTTGTTGTTGTTGTTGTTGTTGTTGTTGTTGTTGTTGTTGTTGTGCTGATGAACTCTTATCGCCGAAACATCCCCTCTTTTCCGAAATGATCCACGACTCACATCTGTGTTTTGTCGTGCATGTGAAAGATGCATGTTCTCCCAGACGTAACGTTAACTTGTCTGCCGGTGTTGTGCTACAACCTCTAAACACTGAGTAACCGCTGCACTACTGGGGTCAGTCTGCATCTGACTTCATGTGAACAGTTGCGGTTTTTGTGTCTGAGTGATGTGATAGTATGGTGGTTACACAATACATGTTGCACGCCCTTTGCATGTTTTCTTTTTAGGTAATTGTACTTTCAGTAGTTTGCTATTGTTTTCTGAACGAGCAGTCAACTTTTAAGTCCGACATAATGTTGGTGTTGGGGTTAAATAGCCTACCTCTCCATTAGCGCATGGGAAGTTTAAGAGCGAGCGCTCTTAGCCTTTTTACCACGTCCAGTATGGTGATTAGTGTACTGGTTAAACAATAGTTGTGGGATTTGATTATTTCCCGAGAGAGTCGTCTGAGGTTGATCCAGTCCGACAATATAAATACCCTAAGATTTCTCTGGCCGGTCTCTCTGGCTGTGGGGTTACAACACTTTCTCTCTGTAATCCCGTCTATCACGCAGTCTCGTAGCGGAGCGAGAACTGAGGCGCTTCGACCCCCGCTCGTGACTTGCGAGATACTGAGCCGGCCGCTCAGAAAGCAATGGCAAACTACTGAGCGTAATCTTGCCAAGAGATCAACATACAGCTGAAAGATGCTGGTGTTGACAGCTAAGTCCTGTAAAGGATATGCTAAAAAAAAAAAAAAAGATTTCTCTGAGAATAAATTACGGCGTGGAAGGCAGTAAGTCACCACACTACGTATTATAAACTAATGTCTGAAAACCAACAATATAAAAGTTGAGTTTACATCAGCAACTTTGTTCGAAGTAGATAGAATTGGCAGTGTGATCATCCTCATAACGTATCTTTATGTACATAATTTCCGTATGTAAGATCTCAGAAATTATGATTTTATTTGTGTTGACTCAATTCTCTGGCTTCAAAAAATATATATATATATATGCAGTTTAGTTAGTTAGTTACTTAGTCGAGATTCCAACTTCACAGCACCGGGTCGTCCCCATTATACTCCATTCCCGTGCCAGCGAATATCACACAAAAAGCTCCCCACTGTCCAATGTGAAAAGTGGAATAGACAGGAGTCCCGGCAATCCAACAGCCCGCACAGGTACACCGTACATAATGCCGCCGTCAGAATGTCAACACAAAATTCATCCACGAATACCACAGTTCATCGTTGATGGACTCGGCAGTCACCAGAAAGACATCATTGACCCAGGTTTTCTCACATGGCTTGGTCTCTTACCACGAACCCCGCAGCTTCAGCGCCGACTCCCAGGAGTCTCCCGAAAATGCACTCGTGAACCAAACAGGCAAAACAGTCAATTCAGCAACCGCTGGTAGCCATTGTTCCGAACATGCAGTTCACTGTACAGGACAGATGTAAAAGCATTCCACCCGAATTTCACAGCTCACGGTGTTGCCCACGCACTCACTAAGTAGCAGAGCGACGGAACCATGTACTACCAGTCCAACATGAGGAAAATGCGATTGCAAACCGTAGCCACAAGCATAAACACGCCACATGCCTTAGAGGCTCATCGACTAACCGCCATGCATATATGTAGGTATGGATTAGCACTCATAGATGTAATGGGAAGACGTTATATTCAATGGAGACGACAAGCAGTACAAATATTGAAGGCTGTAGTGTGGATACCGCCGGTTTCCGTGGGGTTACGGACGCGGTTCGTAATCTCGTATACCCGCGTTCGAAACACAGCTGGCGCGATTTGACAGCAGACCGCGTTGAGTTGGTTTTGAATTGGTATCGGTGCCGGTGGTTCAGAAAGAAAGGGCAGACTATTGAACGTAAACTTGCCAAGAGATAACAACGGCAGAAATGCTGGTGTTGACTGCGATGTCCTATAAAGGATATGCAAAAACAAAAAAGTGTGGATACCACACTGGGAGGTGAACCTATTGCCACCGAATAACAATAACGTCTCGAACAGATTGAGAACCCGTATGTGGAAAGAATGAGATTGCGGGGGTTCTGGAAGAATCTCAAAACTGAGAAGGAAAGCCAGGAGACCTGTCAACATTCAGATAGCGGTGGGAACGATTTTTAGTGTGCCTCTCCGCTGGCTGTTGAACTTGGGGACGGGGCACGTATGGGAATGTCCTGAGAGGGGTTGCCAGATCCCTGTGATCAAATAAAGCCAAGTCATGAAAAAAGCCAAAACAAGCGCCAAACATTACCCAATAAAAATAATAGTGTTGATGTTCTTAATACAAATGCAAACAGGGCACTTTCGAAAATTGTGGTCTGGAAACCTGGTTTAAGATTATTCCAGGGCTAAAATTTGTTAGATCTTTAAATATATTTCTTGCTGAAGGAAGCTAACATGATCAAGTGCTTCTTCTAGCATGGATAAGCATCTTTCATTGAGATCTAAGACCTCTTGTTGGCAATTAATTTTCGTATCAGAACTTTTCTGAATGTAGTTATCACACTCTGACAGGAATTTGAGGCCAAAATCAACATAAGAAACATCTTTTTTCTTAATATTGGTATCATAAATCCTACTATTAAGACTCTGATAATACAAACATAGTTCTTTAAGTAATTCGTGGGGATCTGCCTTACTTTTCTGAAAAATGATATTTAACCTTTCCAATTCCTTCACAATAGGGGTTGTAAAATGAAAATAAAGGTAGTTTATTTGATCTTCCTTTATAAGTCGTGACTTAAATTTAGTGTCTTAATTCAGCAGAAATAAAATAAGCCTTGAGTTCTTCCCAATTTAATAGAATGTTGAACATTACTTTTCCCCCAGACAAGCCAGCGAGTAAAAGAAATTTTCTTAAATTTTGTCGGGGAATTCATAATCTTATATATAAAACAGGATGTGTGTGGGTATGTCTGTATGTCCTTTATACGTTCGCGAACGGCCCATCCGATTGAGATGAAAATTTCTACACGTCTTCCTTTCATTCCAGAGCAGCCCACTGTGGTATTTTTTTAGTGTGAAATCGGCTGCTTACTTAATATTATTTAATTTTTCATTTTACATTGTAATTTATATACAGCTAGGGGACTTAACTCTGTAAAAGTTATTTCAAGGGGCATAACTTTTCTGTATAACGTATAGTCATATTGTTGCATCGTTTTCAAAGATTTATAAACTCGTTGTCTATAGTTATATACCGGCATATGAGTTATAATAAATAGTGATACAATCTTTAAGGCATTTTCAAAGTTTTCATAAAAATAATGCATAATGCATAACATTGTAACTCATCTTTTTATGCTTAAAGAATAAATAAATAATAGTTACCTTATCTCTATCAAGTTTGAAGATTTTATATTTCTTTACACTGTCGCCAACTCTAAGAAGACATGGAACACCTTCAGCCATTATTAAATCTACAGGCATATGCGTTATAATCCTCCTCCTCCTCCTCTCCCTCCTCCACCTCCTACCCTCTTCCTCTTCCCTCCCCTCCTCCCTCTCCCGCCTCCATCCTCCTCTTCCCTCTTCTCCTCCTCCTCCCTCCTCCTCCCTCTTCCTCCTCCTTCCTCCTCCTCCCTCTTCTCCTCCTGCCTCCTCGCCCTCCTCCCTCCTCCTAATCACTCCGCTTCCCTTCCTCCTCCCTTCTCCTCCTCTCTCCTCCTACTCCTCTCCTCCTCCTCCCTCCTCCTCCTTCTCCTCCCTCTTCCTCCCTCCTCCTCCTCCTCTCCTCCCTCTCTCCTCCCTCCCTCCTCCCTCCCTCCTCCTCCTCTCCTCCTCCTCATCCTCCTCCCCTTCTCCTCCTCTCTCCTCCTCCTCCTCCCTCCTCCTCCTCCTCCTCCTCCTCCCTCCACATCCCTCCTCCCTCTTCCTCCTCCTCCCTCCTCATCCTCCCTCCTCCTCCTCCCCTCCTTCTCCTCCCTCCTCCTACTCCCTCCTCCTTCTCCTCTTCCTCCTCCTCCTCCTCCTCCTCCTTCCTCCTCCGCCTCCTCCCTCCTCCTCCTCCTCCTCCTCCCTCCTCCTCCTCCTCCTCCCTCCTCCTCCCTCCTCCTCCCCCTCCTCCTCCTGCATTCTTCTCCTCCCTCCTTCTCCCTCCTCCTCCTCCTCCTTCCTTATCCCTCTTCCTCCTCCCTATTACTCCTCCCTCCTCCTCATCCCTCCTCCTCCTCCCTCCTCCTGCCTCCTCCTCCTCCCTCCTCCTCCTTCCTCCTCCTTCCTCCTTCTTCCTCCTCCCTCCTCCTCCTCCCTCCTCCTCCTCTCTCCTCCTCCTAATCTCTCCTCCTCCCTCCTATTCCTCCCTACTACTCCTCCTCCTTCCTCCTCCCTCCTCTTCCCTCCTCCTCCTCTCTCCGCCTATCTCTTCCTCCCTCCTACTCCTCCCTCCTCCTCCCTCCTCCACCTCCCTCTTCCTCCTCCCAGCTCCTACTCCTCCTTTTTCTTCTTCTGCTGCTGCTGCTGCCGCTGCTCCATTTACCCAAGTTAATTGTAGGGGAAGGTGTAAAGATCTTTCAAGTGCTCTTTCTAATGCTTTTTGTAAGTTGGTCTTCGTTTATCTAAGGTTGTTCTAACTGCAACCAATAAATGATTAGACAGACAGGCAGACAGACAGACAGACAGACAGACAGACAGACAGACAGACAGACAGACAGAGAGGGAGGGACAGACAGACAGACAGACAGACAGACAGACAGACAGACAGACAGTCGGGAACGGGAACTTATATGACTACTTATATGAATTAAATTAGATGCTCCCCATCAGGGGCTGGGCGAAGCCGGGCCGGATCAGACAGACAGACAGACAGACAGACAGACAGACAGATAGATAGTCGGGAACGGGAACGGGAGCTTATATGACTACTTATATGAATTAAATGAGATGCTCCACACCAGGAGCTGGGCGATGCCGGGCCGGGTCAGACAGACAGACAGACAGACAGACAGACAGACAGACAGACAGACAGACAGACAGACAGACAGACAGACAGATAGTCGGTAACGGGAACGGGAACTTATATGACTACTTATATGAATTAAATGAGATGCTCCCCACCAAGGTCTGGGCGAAGCCGGGCCGGGTCAGCTAGTCTTATATATAAAAAAGGAATGTGTGTGGGTGTGTATGTATGTCCTTTATGCGTTCGCGAACGGTCCATCCGATTGAGATGAAATTTTCTACACGTCTTCCTTTCATTCCAGCGCAGCCAACTGTGATATTTTTTTAGTGTGAAATCGGCTGCTTACTTAATATTATTTAATTTTTCATTTTACATTGTAATTTATATACAGCGAGGGGACTTAACTCTAGAAAAGTTATTTCAAGGGGCATAACTTTTAATAACATTGCTGTATAACTTATAGTCATATTGTTGCATCGTTTTCAAAGATTTATAAACTCTTTGTCTATAGTTATGTACCGGCATATGAGTTATAATAAATAATGATACAATCTTTAAGGCATTTTCAAAGTTTTCATAAAAATAATGCATAATGCATAACATTGTAACTCATCTTTTTATGCTTACGAAATTATCTACAGTCATTCAGGTGATTAGAAACGGTTTTCATTAGAAATAATGGATGGTGTGTGGAAGGACATTCTTTTAAGTTACTTTATTTTGTTGTATGAATTTAATGAGACGCTACCCGCCAGGAGCTGGGCGAAGCCACGCCGGGTCAGATAGATAGACAGACCCACCTTTTCGCTGCAGTTATCTACAGGCATATGCGTTATAATCCTCCTCCTCCTCTCCCCTCCTCCTCCTCCTACCCTCTTCCTCTTCTCCTTCCCCCTCTCCATCTTCCTCCTCCCTCTTTCTCAACTCCTCCCTCCTCCTCCCTCTTCCTCCTCCTCCTCCTTCCTCCTCCTCCCTCTTCCTCCTCCTACCTCCTCGCCCTCCTCCCTCCTCCTAATCACTCCTCTTCCTTCCTCCTCCCTTCTCCTTCTCTCTCCTCCTCCTCCCTCCTCCTACGTCCTCCCCCTCATCTTTCCTCCTCCCTCCTCCTCCTTCTCCTCCCTTTTTCTCCCTCCTCCTCCTACCTCCTCCTCCTCCACCCCTTACTCCTCCCTCCTCCTCCCTTCTCCTCCTCCCTCCTCATCCTCTCTCCTCCTCCCTCCTCCTCCTCGCTCCACATCCCTCCTCCTCCTCCCTCTTCCTCCTCCTCCCTCTTCCTCCTCCTCCCCTCCCTACTCCTCCCTCCTCCTCCCTCTACATCCTCCCTCCTCCTCCCTCCTCCTCCTCCCTCCGCCTCCTCCCCCTCCTCCTCCTCCATCTCCCTCCTTCTCCCTCTCCTCCTCCTCCCCCTCCTCCTCCTGCGTTCTTCTCCTCCCTCATCCTCCCTCCTCTTTCTTCTTATTCCTCCCCCTTCCTCATCCCTCCTCCTCCCTCTTCCTCCTTCTCCCTACTCCTCCTCCCTACTCCTCCTCCCCTCCTCCCTCCCCCTCCTCCTTCTTCCTCCCTCCTCCTCCTCCTCCCTCTTCCTCCTCCTCTCTCCTCCTCTCTCCTCCCCCTCCTCCTTGCTCTCCTCCTCCCTCCTCCTCCTAATCACTACTCCTCCCTTCTCCTCCTCTCTTCTTCCTCCTCCTCCCTCCTCCATCCTTCCCCCCTCATCCTCCCTCCTCCTTCTCCCTCTTCCTCCCTCCTCCCTACTCCCTCTCCTCCCTCCTCATCCCTCCTCCTCTCTCCGCCTATCTCTTCCTCCCTCCTCCTCCTCCCTCCTCCACCTCCCTCTCCCTCCTCCCAGCTCCTACTCCTCCTTGTCCTCTTCCTCCTTTCTACTCCTCTTACTCTTCATCCCTACTCCTCCTCCCTCCTCCTTCTCTTCCTCCTCCCTCCTCCTTCTCCCTCCGCCTCCTCCCTCCTCCTTCTCCTTCCGCCTCCTCCCTCCTCCTCCTATCTCCTCCTCCCTCCTCCTCCATCTCCCTCCTCCTCCCTCCTCCTCCTCCCTCCTCCTCCTCCCCCTCCTCGTGCGTTCTTCCCCTCCCTCCTTCTCCCTCCTCCTCCTTCTCCTTCCTCCTCCCTCTTCCTCCTCCCTCTTCCTCCTCCCTCCTCCCTCTTCCTCCTCCTCCCTATTCCTCCTCCCCCTCCTCCTCCCCTCCTCCTCCTTCCTCCTCCCTCCTCCTCCTCCCTCCTCCTCCTCTTTCCTCCACCTAATCCCTCCTCCTCCCTCCTATTCCTCCCTACTCCTCCTCCTTCCTTCTCCCTCCTCTTCCCTCCTCCTCCTCTCTCCGCCTATCTCTTCCTCCCTCCTCCTCCTCCCTCCTCCACCTCACTCTTCCTCCTCCCAGCTCCTCCTCCTCCTTTTTCTTCTTCTTCTTCTGCTGCTGTAGCCGCTCCATTTACCCAAGTTAATTGTTGTGGAAGATGTAAAGATCTTTCAAGTGTTCTTTCTAATGCTTTTTGTAAGTTGGTCTTCGTTTATCTAAGGTTGTTCTAACTGCAACCAATAAATGATTAGACAGACAGGCAGACAGGCAGACAGACAGACAGACAGAGAGGGAGGGACAGACAGACAGACAGACAGACAGACAGACAGACAGACAGAGTCGGGAACGGGAACTTATATGACTACTTATATGAATTAAATGAGATGCTCCCCATCAGGGGCTGGACGAAGCCGGGCCGGATCAGACAGACAGACAGACAGACAGATAGACAGACAGACAGACAGATAGATAGTCGGGAACGGGAACGGGAGCTTATATGACTACTTATATGAATTAAATGAGATGCTCCACACAAGGAGCTGGGCGATGCCGGGTCAGACAGACAGACAGACAGACAGACAGACAGACAGACAGACAGACAGACAGACAGACAGACAGACAGGCAGACAGACAGACAGACAGACAGACAGACAGACAGACAGACAGACAGACAGACAGACAGACAGACAGACAGACAGACAGACAGACAGTCGGTAACGGGAACGAGAACTTATATGACTATTTATATGAATTAAATGAGATGCTCCCCACCAGGGACTGGGCGAAGCCGGGCCGTGTCAGCTAGTTTTGAATAAATCTTTAAATGCTTCACGTCTCAGATTGCTATGCTTAAACCAATTTGGTATTTCTGTCAGAAGGTATAATGAATTTGAAAATTTAACTGAACAGTAAGGTGGCTGCGTATTGCGTGAGTGCGCCTAGAACAATACAAGTACAGTACGAAAACCATACGTGTTTAATACTTGTTAGTTGTTACTTTCGTTCTCGAGAATGAACCAAAAGCAGTATAAGCTAAGCTTATTGTTTTGCATTTGTTTTAGCTAATAAGTGTTAAAATAAGATAAAAAAATTAACTTGGCCAATTCAAAAAAGAGGCATGTATAGCTAATTATTATGATGCCATTACAATGTTGTTGTTGTTGTTTTTTTTTTTGTTTTTTTTTTTAAGCCAAGAAAAAAGCCAAAACGCCAAACTGATATATCGACGCCAAACCTGTTTTTAAAAAGCCAGATTTATCAGATTTGGCGTTTAAAAAGTCAATCTGGCAACCTTGGTCCTGAGTACAGTGATGTCGATTCTTAGCTCAACTCAACTCAGCTGAACTCAACTCATTTATGAGTGGTTTTATAACACCTGAAGCACTCAGTACATTAGCGTTCGGTTCCTTCTGTGTCCACGATAGTCTGAACCGGTTTCTCATAAACCACATCATATTCATTGCCTTGAATGTCATCACCATTTCTTTTCTGATACATTTTAAACATACCAATAAATTCTTCTCAGAATTGTATCTCTTTTCTTTTCATTGTATTATTTAACTTAATAGTATGCTACAGTAAACTAAGTTTGATTTTAGTGAAGTCTTTCGTGAAGTTTTGTATGTCCACAATGAACAGACATAGTCAGAATTGTTTCACATTGCAGCAGAATCGGAAAACATTACACCGCAGGACACCAGATGGCAAGAGCACATAGACAGATACCAAAATGCATCTTTTTGAATATCAAAAATAACATTAAAACGATGATAAGCAGGCGTCTTTTATCTTTGAATGCGAGACTCCTTTCCCTTCCCTCATTTTTTCTCACATTCCTCTTATTTCCACATTTATACTCAATATGTTCACGTGTGACAGCTTAGCCATCCAGACAGGAATAAATATAAGAAAATGTGGAAAAGAATAGAAACAATACGTGGGACATTTATTGGAAATGTTCCCCGTACATGGTACTTGGTGCTGACAGACCTCCGCCTCACCGTTAACGTTAGGGACAACTAGAGGCGGCCTCTTCAGACCGACTTTTGTCTGCCTCCAAGAAGCGGATTAAATTGCAAGTTATTATTTACATGTTAATACATTCTGATATTATTACTTTCGTATGCATTATAGTGTGCACCCGCAATGATTCCACCACTCCTCCCGGACCCAATAATCCCCCAACCAGTCAGCAACTATACCGAATATGCGGTTGTGCGTGCATGCGCATATACACAAGTACATATGTGTATGTGTATGTATATATATACAGATATATATGTCTCTCTCCCTCTCTCTCAAAATAATCTTATACCAACCCCCCCCCCCCTCTCTCTCTCTCTCTCTCTCTCTCTCTCTCTCTCTCTCTCTCTCTCTCTCTCTCTCTCTCTCTCTCTCAACAATCTTGCTTCTCTGTGCCTACCTATGCCATGTATATTTCTGGTGGTCGGTTCTTATACAACCCCAATAACACAAGCACTGGGTGATTTGATCGTAAAATACGTGGTATAACAATCAACCTTACTGACCAAATTTTATTGGGAACAGTATGAGTGAAGCCTCGTATTTGTAGACCGACCTACTCCGCATACCCCATGAGGCACATCACAGGAAAGATACCAACCTCTCTCTCTCTCTCTCTCTCTCTCTCTCTCTCTCTCTCTCTCTCTCATATATATATAAATTGTGTTGCGTATCCCTTACGGGACGTTGCAGTCAACACCAGCATTTTCAGCTGCTGTTGATGTACTAGGCAAGTGTTACGTTCAGTAGTTTGCCATTGCTTTCTGAATTTATATATCAATCATGTGCCATGCCGGAAAGCGTGGGCGGTCATGACTCGTTGCACATATCCATGTACACTATTGTATGAATATCTGTTGAACGGTGTACATGTATGTATGTGCGTTCACGCATATCAGTCCACCCAGACTTTAGGACTCGCCTCACAATAACATATAGAAGCGCATAATGTGAGTTTGATTAGTACCACCATCATGCTTGGGTGCACATTCCATTGCTCTTCAATAATCGTCCACCGGGGCCATCCCATTCACTGGCACCCACTCACGCTGTTATTACATCCACTGAGATTGCTCAGATACCATTCTCAGACAACTATTACAGGTTGCCGTCCTGCCTTCTTGCCACCGTCGCCCCCCCCCCTTCTTTCAATGTGCTCATTGAACCGTTACATCCATCATCCCGTCATAATCTTACATCTCACTCCCTCGGTTGGGTATAAAAAGAAGACACCGCTGATATTCTGAGTTACACATAGATCGGAGTTGTGAGGTAAGTATGAACATTTTTTCCAATTCTCATTATTTTCTTCATTGCTTTCATATTTTCATCCTTTTGTTCTTCTCGTCCTGTCGTCACCTTTTGAAGTGGTCACAGAAGATCTCCTAGACTATATGTTGTGTTTGTGAAAGTGTTTGTTTGCTGATGAAGGCTAATCACCGCAACGTCCTGTATGTGTCGTAATTCTGTTATGTAAAGCTGCACTACTTTGTGTCATTTTATATTGATATTATTAATATACGTCAGTTAGTCATCTTTGTTTTGTTATGTTAGCAAAAGCCATTGAGGCATTGTATTTTCTCACTCAAGTCACATTTTCAAATAAAATTTTGACAGCTAAGTATGTGTTGCGTTTTACTGTGTTGTTTCATTTGTTATGCTTGGTTCAGGTGTGGATAATTTAGGGCCTCGTGACCGCCCTTGGAGTTCATAAAGACGTGATACTATTAATCAGGATTTAAAGAGTTTCTGCAGTGTTTATATTAAATACACGTCATGAGAATCACATATTTAGACTTCAAAAATATGTCTAATGTAATCGTCATGTGCCATGTCGATAAGCGAGGGCGGTCATTTTCGCCATCTCAAACGATCACCACAGTCATGGGTCAGCTCTGTGTTCTGTCTCGATTATTCCATAAGGCCAAGCCATCCAGATATTTACATCTCTGCTTTCCCCTTGTTCTTTTCCCCTCAATCTTGTCTGTTGTCACCTAATTTTCTAGCATATTTCTTTTCATATCGTGCCCAAAACAGTTGACTGTATGCGTCTAATCATTCTCTAATCATTTAACGGTTTACATGTGTTTCTTGTAGGACTTGCTCATTGTTGTTCCTGTCTGTCTATGATATTCTTTGCATTGTCCTCAGAAACCAAACTTGCATGGTCATTAAATGTTTCTCCGCTTGACTGCTCATGCTTCACCCCTCACATCCATACAAATGTACAGGTTCTATGTAGCACTTCAACACTCTTTTTCTCGTTGCAAATGACAATTTTTTAATTGGTCAATGTTTTACATCTTGTGGAAGGCTACCTTCTACATGGCGATTCTTCTTCAAATCTCTTCAAGTTATCTCCTATCAGTTGTTATGACTGTTCTGGGATAATTGTATCGATACATATGTTTAAGAATATTCCCATTTACCACTATATTACATGGTGGTATTTTTATATTCTTAGAGACGACCATAACCCCTGTCTTCTTACATGTAAATTCTAATCGTTGTTCAATGTGTAAAATAACCGCATCTAATACATGTTGCAAATCCTCTTCGTTGTCTGTAATCAATACTGTAGCATCTGAATATCTAATAATATTGATGTTATGTCCTCCAATGGCGATTCCTTTAGTATCTTATAAAGTTCTAATATTTTCACGTGTATATTCTTGTCGCACATCTCTCTTAATAGGCTGATATTGACCTACTTAATTATCGATCTTCATGGCAGCTTGTAGTTTTCAATATACGTTTTTTTTTAAAACAAGTCTCAGTGCTTCCAATCAGTTTGTAGATGCGCAAGCATCTTTATCATTCGACATGTCTTACTTTATTGAAAGCCTCTGCTTAGTCAATGAAGCAAATATGTAGGTCTTTAATTCTATCGAACGCTGTATTAATGTTCTCAGCGAATACATAGCATTTACAGTACCCGTGCCTTCTACAAATCCACATTTTTCTTTCCCATTTTCGGTTTGTATTGCCTTCGATGTTCTTTGCATTACGATTCTTAGCAAAATCTTGTGATGTGGCGCATTATACTAATTGTTCGATGCTGATCACATTCCAAGGCTCCTGATTTCTTCGGGATTGCAATGAATATAGATTTACATACATCAGGAGACACATCTCCAGTATTATATAGTGTGTTCAGCAGTCTGGTGACCTGGTATATGTCATATTCTTCTAAGGCATTGATAATTTCTGTTATGCTGTTTCCTGGACTCGGTGTCTTGCTATTTTTCATATGGTTACACACATTCTGAACTTCCATCTTCAAAATTGGTGGTCCTTCATTATATGCCGGCTCCGTGGCGAAGGTGTTATGGACGTAGCTCGTAATCTCGCAAACCGCAATCGAAACACATATGCGGACGACTTGGCAGCAGACCGACTTCGTTGGTTTTTTTTAATGAAATGGTATGGGTGCTGGTCCTTCAGAAAGCTATGGCAAACTATTGAACGTGAACTAGCTCATGAATCACGAACAGCCAACAAATGTTGGGGTTGACTGTTGTGCAACTCTATATATATATATATAAGTCATTGGCACCTTGCCGTCCTGACAGACGATAGTTTGTGCTTTAAAAAGGCATAATAACTTTTACCTATGGCGGTAGCGAATGTGACTGATAAGGCCAATTCGCGCTTTAAATGTCCGTTCACAGTGGGTGCATGTGAACACGTGGTCATTTCCACCATCATGCACCATCTTACGTCTCACACGCTCAGTGCGTGACTTTTCTGCAATAATTTTCTCCTTTGTCTTTGTTCCATTTCTGATCTTTGCCCTCCATGCAACACGTTCAGCGGTGACTTGCTCCCACTGTGCATTATTATCATTGCCTGTATCAATCATGCCCCGCTTAAACACATCTTTGTACCGTAGTTGAGGCCGACCCAGACATCTCTTACCCATCTGTAATTCACCAAATAAGATGTCCTTTGGTATTCTACCATCATCCATCCTCCTAAAATGTCCTATCCATCTAAGTCTACGAAGACTGAGCATGGAATAAACCGTCACACAACCTGATCTTTCCAATACTTCAGTATTTGCGATTTTGTCTTACCACTTAATACCAAGAATTCTTCGCAGACACCGCATATGAAAGCTGTTTAAATTGTTCTCTTGGTGTGGGTAAGTTGTCCAGATTTCACTGCCATAAAGAAGAGTACTAAGGACACAGGCTTGATAGACAAGGACTTTTGTTTTGACAGTAAGCTTCCTGTTCTCCCAGACCCTTTTTCTTAACCTGTTCATTGTTGTTGCTGCCTTACCAATCCGGATGTTGATTTCCTGATCTAGGGATAATTTGCTATTTACCACTGATCCTAGATATGTAAAATGGTCTAGAATCTCTAGTTCGGCGTCATCAATAAAGATTAATGGTACTCCAGGTGCACCTTGTGACGTAATCTGTGTCTTCTTTTTGCTAATTGTTAAACCAAATTCAGAACAAGCATTGGAGAATGCAGATAGTAGACATTGCAATTCTTCCTCAGAGTGGGTCGTAACTGCAGCATCATCTGCAAAAAGCAACTCTCTGATCATCACCCTCCTAATTTTAGTCTTGGCCTTCAATCTCTGAGCATTGTAGAGACCGCCATCTGAGCGTGAGTGAATGTATATACCACCATCCTGATCACGAAAGGCATATTTCAGTAGAAATGAAAAGTATATTCCAAAGAGAGTGGGAGCTAGTACATAACCTTGCTTAACTCCACTC
This sequence comes from Cepaea nemoralis, assembly GCA_014155875.1. Classification (NCBI taxonomy): domain Eukaryota; kingdom Metazoa; phylum Mollusca; class Gastropoda; order Stylommatophora; family Helicidae; genus Cepaea; species Cepaea nemoralis. The sequence continues at coordinate 46,070 of JACEFZ010022801.1, forward strand.
TTGATTTCAAACTCTTCAGAAGTTGCACCATCAAACTTGATTATACCCATCATGCCTGTGTGGAACGATTCAACAATGGACAAAAGAGTTCGTAGGCAGCCAATCTTCTTTAGTGCCTTGAACAGACCCTCACGACTGACCAAATCAAATGCCTTTGTGAGGTCTATGAAGGCAATAAACAGTGGTTGATTCTGTTCACGGCATTTTTCTTGCATTTGTCGCAATGAGAATATCATATCAATGGTAGACCGGTTCTGTCGAAAGCCACACTGTGATTCGGGGTAGACTTGATCTCCTAGGACTTGAAGTCTGCGCAGAACAATTCTGGCAAATACTTTTCCAGCAATACACAGAAGTGAGATACCCCTATAGTTGTTGCAGTCGCTGCGATCGCCCTTGTTCTTGTACAGTGTTACGATGCTTGAATCTTTGAAATCCTGTGGGTCTTGTCCTTCTCGCCAGCATAGTTCTATTAGCTGGTGGATCTGTAGAGTGAGTGTGTCTTGCCCACTCCTGATAACCTCTATTGGAATCGCATCCTTACCTGGAGCCTTGCCAGATGCAAGTTTATTTATCACTAAATATTATATATATATATATATATATATATATATATATATATATATATATATATATATATATATATATATATATATATATATATATTCATTGGCACCTTGCCGTCTTGACAGACGATAGTTTGTGCTTTAAAAAGGCATAATAACTTTTAACTATGGCGGTAGCGAGTGTGACTGATAAGGCCAATTTGCGCTGTAAATGTCCGTTCACAGTGGGTGCATCTGAACACGTGGTCATTTCCACCATCATGCACCATCTTACGTCTCAAACGCTTGGTGTGTGACTTTTCTGCAATAATTTTCTCCTTTGACTTTATTCCATTTCTGATATTTGCCCTCCATGCAATACGTTCAGCGGCGACTTGCTCCCAATGTGCATTATCAATGCCTGTATCAATCATGTCCCGCTTACACACATCTTTGTATCGTAGTAGAGGCCGACCCTGAGATCTCTTACCCATCTGTAATTCACCAAAAAAGATATCCTTTGGTATTCTACCATCATCCATCCTCCTAAGATGTCCTATCCATCTAAGTCTACGAAGACTGAGCATGGAATAAACTGTCACACAACCTGATCTTTCCAATACTTCAGTATTTGTGATTTTGTCTTGCCACTTAATACCAAGAATTCTTCGCAGACACCGCATATGAAAGCTGTTTAAGTTGTTCTCTTGGTGTGAGTAAGTTGTCCAGGTTTCACTGCCATAGAGAAGAGTACTAAGGACACAGGCTTGATAGACAAGGACTTTTGTTTTGGCAGTAAGCTTCCTGTTCTCCCTGACTCTTTTTCTTAACCTGTTCATTGTTGTTGCTGCCTTACCAATTCGGATGTTGATTTCCTGATCTAGGGCCATAGCACAAAGCCTGGGCTAAAATATAGAGATCATGTGTTGCCCATGCAGCATGATCCCTCATTCTATTCCTCTCTTCTGTCGTTATAAAGGTCAGATAATCGCATAATCTGACAATGCATGTTTGCATTTTAAATATGATCCTTTTCTATTATGACTTTGGTTTCTAGGCAAATCGTTGATGTGTGCGTTCTTTTCTGATTGATTTCATTAATTCTTTCATCCATTATTGGTATTCCGGGTGTTATGTTGGTTTTAAATTTCCTGCAATTATCCTCAAGCCACGCTTCTTCAACCTCTTTGCGCAATTTCCTAGTTTTCTTGTGAATCTCTTCATGTTTTTCATAGTTAGTTTTGTTATTTCTTTTTATTTCCTTTTATTATTAGTTTTAAGAATCTAAAACATATATTTAAACCAGTATATCGATTACTTCTTCGTAGACACTCAGTTGCTGTGTTTTGTAATTGTATGAATTGCGCTTGAGATATGTGATTGAGATTATGAAAGAGTGATGTGAATTGTGAGAACAAACTGCTATATTGGAAAACAGTGTTTTTCATAAACAATGCACATTAGTCAGCGCACTTTCATCAGATTCATTGTTTGTTTCCATAAATCGTTATTTAAATCTTTACATACCCATAGGAGACTGTATTGTATTAAATGAAATAATTAATTAATATTTTGCAACAATAGTGTCCACAAATACAAAGCAACCACTGAATAAAGAAGGGCGCTTAAATGTTGCAGTTAGTGTATCTAGCAGCAAAACGAAATGTTTTCGAAAATTAGGTAATGGATATACACAGTATTCGATGATAGTGATAATGTCTTATCAACATGATTTTTCAAACGTTTATTTCTTTCTCTTATTATTTACGATAATTTAACTATAGTTCTATTTCCATTTTCTCTGTCTTTCCCTTCTCCGTTTGTCAAAGGACTGTTTGAAGGCAAACGTAGAGCAGATGAAATCCTAGACATGAAAGAAAGGAAAATATGTAGTATTTAAGATGTTGCTGAGGACAGAGGGTGGTAAGAGACTGGTTATTGACGCTTTAATCGTGAAAACCCTGCCACCCACATGTGGGGTCACGAGACGAGATGAGTTCTATTTCTGTCACATAACTATTTGTGTCTCTAACCGCATTTGTGATCGTGTTTTCTCTTCTCGTTATGATTGCAAATTGTTATTTTGAGGCATTGATTTACACACACATGTGCGCACGTATTTACATGCACACACACACACACACACACACACACACACACTATATATATATATATATATATATATATATATATATATATATATATATATATATATATATATATATATATATATATAATACAATACGAAGTAATGATTTTTCTAACAGTCACATATTGCTCCCTTTTCTTCTTCTTTTCCTTCTTCTTCTTTTCCTTCTTCTTCTTCTTCTTCTTCTTCTTCTTCTTCTTCTTCTTCTTCTTCTTCTTCTTCTTCTTCTCTTTTTGTTTCTCTCTCTAGCTGACTCTCTCTCTCTCTCTCTCTCTCTCTCTATCTCTCTCTCTCTCTATCTTACCCCTTAATAATAATAATAATAATAATAATAATAATAACATTAATAATAATAAATAATAATAATAATAAATAAATAAAAAATAATAATAAAACACTAGTGTAACAGCCAGTCCCCTTTTGGTAGGCCAGTATATTCCACATAGCTAATAACAAGTGCCGCCACACCAGTCATTACTATTGCTGAGTCGTAAAATATTGATTTTTCATTTTTCCCATGCCTTTATAATGCATATCTTTATAATGCATATCTTTATAATGCATATCTTTATAATGCATATCTTTATAATGCATATCTTTTATATTGTTGCCGTTTTCAGTTAGCCTTGAATGATGTGTGAATGATATAATGTATAAAAGAGAGTGATGAAGGGCAGAATGTTAGACGGTCCTCTGCGTGCCCAATTCTTAACCCTTTGAAAATAAAGTTTTATTGTTGTTGTTGTTGTTGTTCTATATATATATATATGTGTGTGTGTGTGTGTGTGTGTGTGTGTGTGTATATATAACTTATATATATATATAGAAAGAGAGAGAGGGGGAGAGAGAGAGAGAGAGACAGAGAGACAGAGAGAGAGCTAGAGAGAGGAACATAAAGAGAAGCAGAAGAAAGAGAAGAAGAAGAAGAAGAAGAAGAAGAAGAAGAAGAAGAAGAAGAAGAAGAAGAAGAAGAAGAAGAAGAAGAAGAAGAAGAAGAAGAAGAAGAAGAATATAATCGGCAAGGAGTCCGTCAGGGCTGCGTGCTGTCACCCTATTTGTTTAACCTGTACGCCGAAAATATAATGAGAAATGTAAGAGATGATATAAACAGGGAGCTATTTGATGCCCTAATTATCGGCGGTCATGACATACCAGAGATTCGATTTGCTGATGATACAGTATTACTATCCACAACACAGAATGGCATAGAAAACCTAATAGCCTCAACCCAATTGAATAGTGAAAATCACAACTTATATCTTAACATAGCAAAAAACAAAGATAATGCATACAGATAAAACTATTATGGAGAAAGAAATATACATTAATGGGGGAAAATTGGAGGTGGTGGAAAATTTTGAATATCTTGAGTCATTGATTACCAACAACGGTGACACAATGAAATAAATTAAACGGCGACTATTCATTGCTCTTCAAAGACTAAAACAGCTGAATAAATTATGGAGTGGGACAGACAGAACTACAAAAATTAGATTTTTAAGAGCATGCATCTTTCCCATTGCAACATACGCCTGTGAGACATGGACACTTACTAAACAAGCTGAACAGCGCATAAACGCCTTTGAATATAAATGTTATAGACGAGTTCTAAGAATATCTTGGGTAAAGAAAAGAACAAATGCATCCATACTTCAAGAGTTGAATATTGAAGAAGGTTGGCTATTAAAGTCGATAAAACAAAGAAAATTGAAATATTTTGGTCACTTGAAACGTCACGATAGTTTGGAGAGAACAATAATGGAAGGGTATATGCCTGGGAAGAGAGGAAGAGGAAGGCCAAAGTGAAAATGGATGCAGGTTGTGGCGGATGACCTCCAGATGGGTGTATCGGACGCGGGACATCTTGCTTATGATCGAGAGGTTTTCCGGAAGGTTATTATGGGAGCGAGGTTCTGCAAAGGACATGCTACTGAATGAATGAATGAACATATAATCGATACAGCCAGCGGCCAAACCAGGGGAGCGAACTCAGTCTGGTCACGATGACACCATCACCGAGAGGGATGCTCCTGGATTTTAATTTACTGGTAAAGAACGTATCTATTACGTCTGGCTTTAGAATCGAGATCCTTATCATTCCGGGTGAGGGATTTGTCTCTGTCACTGTAAGAGGTTTGTCTGAATCCATGAGTGGGGTTATGTCTAAGGCCAAGAGTGGAGTTTGTCTACGACCAGGCGTGGGATTCGTCTCATTCAATGTGGGAGGTTGTTTGTCAGTGTGGGAGGTCAGTTTGGAAGGTTTGTCTCAGTCAGTTTGGAAGGTTTGTCTCCGTCAGTGTGGGAGGTTTGGCTCAGTCAGTGTGGGAGGTTGTCTCAGTCAATGTGGGAAGTTCGTCTCAGTCAATGTGGAAGGTTTGTCTCATTCAATGTGGGAGGTTTGTCTCAGTCAATGTGGGAGGTTTGTCACAGTTAATGTGGGAGGTTTGTCTCAGTTAGTGTGGGAGGTTGTCTCATTCAATGTGGGAGGCTTGTCTCAGTCAATGTGGGAGGTTGTCTCATTCAATGTGGGAGGCTTGTCTCAGTCAACGTGGGAGGTTTGTCTCAGTCAATGTGGGAAGTTGTCACAGTCAATGTGGGAGGTTGTCTCAGTAAATATGGGTGGTTGTCTCAGTCAATTTGGGAGGTTGTCTCTGTCAATATGGGAAGTTGTCTCAGTCAATGTGGGAGGTTTGTCTCAGTCAATGTGGATAACTGTCTCAGCCAATGTGAAAGGCTGTCTCAGTCAATGTGGGCGGTTATTTAAGTCAATGTGTGCGGTTTGTCTCGGTTGCCAGGACCGGTGTTTGTCGTGGTCCATGAGTGGCGTTTGTATGATTCTAGGAGCTCCATTTATCTGAATCTAGGAGTGCGGTTTGGCTCAGTTAAGGTGCGAGGTTAGTCTTAATCCCCAGAAGAACGGTTTATCATAACTCAGTCCATGGGCAGGGTTTGTCCTAGTCCATAAGTCGAGATTACCTTATGTGAGGAGGGGAGATTGATCATGTCTGCGCATACCAACAGATTCACCGATGGCCAGTAATGGCTGTCCTTCGCAGTGAAGTTGGGTTCAATGTGTGATTTGAGTAGACTCGTTTGTTTTTCACTTTATTAACGCGAGCGATAACGTAAAACGAGCCCTAACGTTTTCTCAGTGATGACAAGAATTGATGAAGGAAACTGGTTATTCGGCCTCATAAATCTGTTGTGAAATACATGTTAAGTTATGTCACTTCACATCTGACTTTAAAAACCGTTCTTAAATGGAAAAAAAAGCATGTTTACAGAACTGTTACTTTCAGGATGGTTAATTAATAATTTTAAAAAAAATTATGGTGCCTCTAAAACCAATTTAAAAAAAGAGCTAAATCAGCTGTTGGATATTGCAGTGTTAGGGGTGCATGAAAGGGATAATTACATATGAGGGAAACAAAATAATGGTTGTGTCAAAGAAAACAAAATGACACTACACTTTACATAACAATTAAAAGGAAAATGCTTAACAAAGATGATGAATTCAAACATCCAGCGGCAATCACATCATCTGATTGAAGATGCGTAACACATTAAAAGCAGAATAGGTCAAGGAAAATCTGCATTTAAGACAGTGAAAATTATATTATTAAATAAGCCACGAAAGGCGAGGTCATATAGAGTACTGAAACAGTATATAGAACCTGTAAATGAACAAATTGTAAATAACATGGATTAACATAGATGTCTCTGAGACGTTGTCACGAATACTTTGGACTGTCACAGTAGTTAATAACAAGTGTCTGGAAAATGTTAGCAAAGGTTGAACATTATATACTAATATAAGAAAACGACATTGTTCTTTCGTTATGTCATGAGAATAGTAGAATTGAAAAACATTATGACGACTGGTAACTCAGCGGTAGAAGAAGCAGTGATGACAGAGATAAATGATGCTAGAAAATTTGAGAAGGTGATAGGCAGAGCTAAATGATGCTGCAAGAATTGAGACTGTGACACGGAGGGTATCATCAATAGAATTGATTTAGAACACCAAAGACCGAGATTCGTGTTGATGCATCAACGCCTACATCCATTGGCAGGAAGCATGATGATAATAATGTCTTGTAAACCAAAGCTTGTTCCCTTCAAGGCACATAGAGATAGTTGGTTGACGATATAATCAGTTTATTTGTAGTTTGTATTATTTGCCGGTCTCTCTGGCTGAGGGGTTACACCACTTTCTCCGTAATCCCGTTTATCCACGCAGGGTCTCGCAGCGAGGCGAGAATTGGAAGCGGTTCGACTCGCGCTCGTGACTTGCGGGATAATGAGCCGGCCGCTCAGAAAGCAATGGCAAACTACTGAGCGTAATCTTGCCAAGAAATCAACATACAGATGAAAGATGCTGATGTTGACAGCGATGTCCTGTAAAGGATATGCAAAACATTTTTGTATTATTTATTTGTACCAGTATGTATTACTTATAGTCTGTATTTTTATGTCTGTTAAATGCATGAAAATAGTACCTATGGTATTTCTGTTGTCATTTCAAAAACTTGACTCTTCTATTGATATTAAAGTACTTCATATCTCATGTGATGTGATGTTATTTATTCGACTTTTTATCAATATGGAATCTGATTTCAGTTGTGGCTGTGTGATGGGGAGAAATGGTAATTGCAGAAGGAGAAATCGATAATATGAAATTTAAAAAAAAATAAAAAACATTTCCCGAAACAGGAATCTGCTTTGGGCCTGTGATATACTGGGGCAATCACATTTTGTAGGCCGGAGTGCCAGGGGAATAAGTCATCAGTCTTGTCCTCTGTTGGCGCTCAAGACATTATCAGCGTAGCTCCTTATCAACTACATTAGTATGAAACAGCTTAGGTCTCATCATCTCATCTCATCTCATCATGTTCCTCTTGTACCTTGCGGTGCCGAGGTGAAGTATAAACAGCGGGAGAGTGCCAGCTTATGGGCTTCATGTATCGATATTCCCATGGACTCTGTTATTTCCTGCTTAGGTAAATTAACGAATTGAAAATATGGTATTTATCAAATTGTAGGCAATTATTGTATTTTTTATTTATGTCATGAATGTTATAAAACTGTTTTCGATGTTTTTTTACATGAAATATTATAACTTATGAGAACTAAACTGATCCCGCAATAAGATACAGAATAAGACACTAAACGTAAGCAAATACATACAATTCGTTTCATTTGTCTTTTTCTTAAAACATAAAGTTGTGACACTTCGGTTAACACATTATGCTGGTCACATTAAAAATATGAATTATTTTATATGGATTCCTTGATGCGTCATAATCACACAATTACAGGTTAGAATGGCAGGGCCTCATGCAAAGCTAATAATTTGGATCGTCTGGTTAATGCATACTTCTAATGTGTGTGTATGTGCGTGCGTGCGTGCGTGTGTGGGTGTGTGGGTGTGAGTGTTGATGTGTTGGGTGTGTGTATTAAGAGCATTGTAGGAAGTGGTAACGGCGAGGTAAATAAAAAGTAAAATAATCTATATGCAATATGACGGCCAAAGTTATTTATACACGGGGAAGTCAATACGTTAGTCACAAATGGCTGTAGGAAAATAATTAAAAATGATAACAACCTGAAACCAGTTTATATATATATATATATATATATATATATATATATATATATATATATATATATATATATATATATATTTATATATATTGTCCCTTTATTTCTCAACATAATTTCCACCAACATTGGTGCATTTATCCCATCGTTTTATCAGTCCTCCCAAATCAGCTGCATAGAACTGCGTGCTCTGTTTTCTAAACCACGTTTGCACTTCTTATTCAACTTTGGCGTCTTTCTCGAAATTTCTCCCGCCAAGGTGGGTTTTCAGTGGACCAAAAAGGTGGAAATCGCTAGGGGCTAAGTGTCGTGTGTGTAAAGAATGAATGTCGTAGTAGTTATTTGTTCTTCTTTATCACTTTAGTGTTGTCCCTGGAGTGAGGGGAATCAACACCCACATTTGTTTTAATTCAATATCTCTATCCTGGAGATATCCAGCAGACTCCGTCCACAACACTCCCTCAATCTGAAGACACCTTCTTCTCACTCTTACTCACTCCTGGATCATGCCCCCTCTCATTCTTCCCCAACATAACATACGTGACAACTCTAGCTTCAACAAATAAAAACAAGAAATTTATTAAAGCAAAGAGTATATGTAGGAGAAGTGTGTGTGTATATATAATGTGTAGAATGTGTGACGTGTACTCTAAAGTGTCTATAGACTCAGATCAGTGTTCAGGAGTACAGTCATTCACATCACTGCGCTGAGAACACACCAGCACCATTTAGTCCACACAAGCAACCTCACCAAGGTGATGCTCCTCCGGTCACGTGAAGACTTCCTTCGTTGTCTCTAGAACCACTAGGATGCTTGGATACCCATGACAAACACTGTCTAATGAGAGTCTTCAATCTGTTTAACACTATGAATTTCCTCTGTTATTTAAATGATTGTTATCAGAGAACTCTAAGACTATTGTCACTGTTACTGGGGAAATCTTAATGTATCTAGTGTCACTGGTTTTAAAGATTCCCCATAATAACACCACACTCTGACTGTTCTAGGTATCAGTATAAAGTTGTATGACTGTTCCTGGTATCAGTAGTGTATATCTACAATGTTCTGACTGTTCAGTGATACACTTATCACTTGCTAAAACATAAATCTCATCAGCATGTCCTGCTCAGCAGAAGCTAGGTTCCCGCAAACCAACTTGGGTATAAGCCCAATGTAGCGGCCTCTCAGCAACTTCTGTCTTCAAATTCTGAGCTATCATCTTCTAAAATGTGTTAGCTTCACTGTTGAAAATCATAGCACACATACGTGGACCTGTAAATGGAACCTGTAGAATAGAGAATATCATGGTGAGGGCAACTCAATCCTGGCCGGAATTAGGTGAGTGTAGGCCAATAGCAGCACTCAGATCTATAACAGAGATCCCATCTCTGTCATACAGCCAAATAACTCATCATATGATCTGAGACATGGCAACACCAGGAAAGAATAAAGGAACGGGTAGAAACCCAGCAGATGCCCTACTGGAAGATCCTGCCATTTCACATTCCTCTCCTCCCTCTCAACCATCCTTAATCTCTCTAATTATTATTCCACTACATTGTCCTCAACTCCCTGAGTAAAATGATATATCACACAAGCTAGTTGAAGCCACACAATAGAATACTAGTGCCGACGCTCCTATGATACTTTCTAGCACCGCACTTATAGAACATTCTATCACTAATCATAATACATTATATCACCACACCTATAATACATTATATCACCGCACCTATAATACATTATATCACCGCACCTATAATACATTATATCACCGCACAGTACTGTACTCTATTCCTAATCATACTCTAAGTTAGATATGATTAATAGCCTACCATATGCCTATTCCAGTTGCTAATCGAAACTAGGCGATCACAGACTGGATCTATGTCCGCCGATAACTATCAACAATTTGACACCCCTAGTTTCTTTCATGGAACACAACTCGGAATAATGCACCGATCTTAACACTTCAGAATTTTTGGCCGACTCACTCCACTTGTTTACCGCAACTGGGTTTTATATCAGTGCTTGAGTGACGTCACCAAAAAGTCTAGACGCCAATCAGTCCAGAGTCTGGTTTTCTCCTCCTATTCTAGACTAACTGGAGTCAATCTGCGGTCAAATTTGCTTTCATTTGGGGAAATTCTTTGTCCCGTACATCAGTAGTTCAACCTGAGAATTCCCAACATCACAGAATCCATCCCGCGTCTTGTCCAGACTTTCCGTCTAGCACTTCAAATGCCGTCTCCCGCCTTGCAGACAAATGACGCCGTTGTTCGTCTCGAGCAACAATTTTGTTAACAATATGCCGACCGGTGTAGACATTGCAAAGCGACGTATTTGTTCCCCGAACAATCCACATCATACAGAAATGCCGACCAGGTGTAGACATTTTGACGCCATGTATTTTGTTTCCCAGTTAGAAATGCCGACTGTGTAGACAGTTTTAACGACGTATTTTTCTCAGTCTGTACAACATCAAAGGATTACTTGTTTTTGCAGACTAATGTCGGGTCTGGTTGTCATCGATCGCAACTCCAAGTTTATTTCGCGACACTAAGTCGGGGCTGTAAGGTGGATGTTCCAGAACTTCCCACCTTAGGTGGTTAATTTTCTCCTGAGTTAATCGAGCCGCATGTGGTTTGGCATTGTCATGAAGAAGCAACACTCCTCTAGTCAGCAGTCCTGGACGTTTTCTTCGAATTGCATCATGAAGCATCGATAGAAAATTCACAGTACGATTCATAATTCACATTGTCACCTTTCTTCTTGAAATTGGTTAGAAGCACTTTTTGACAATCCCAGAACACCGTAAGCATAACCTTCCTTGCTGATGGCGTAACCTTGAATTTTTGGACACAAGGCGAAGAAAGATGCTTCCATTGCATTGAAGCACGCTTTGACTCGGGCTGGTAGTGATGCACCCAGATTCGTCCCCAGTAGCAATCCTGTTCAGCATGTCTTCTCCTTCATCTTCGTATCGACAGATTCATTGTTCATCTGTTCATTTTGTGTTCCTCCTTCAGTTGTCTGGGTACCCACCTTGAGCACACTTTCTTAAATTTTAATCGATCATGCATTATGCTGTATGCTGAACCATGCGAGCACCCTATTGCATATGCTACAGAGTCTATCGTTACTTGCCTGTCACCTTTAATCATCTCCTCCATCCGCTGCACGGATGCTTTTGTTGCAATCACAACAGAACGACCAGATTGGATTTCATCAACAATTTTAGAGCGTCCTTGAGAAATGTTTTTCTACCCTGCCATGCACCGCTTTACGGGACAAACATTTGTCAGCATAAACAGGAAGCATTTCCTTATGAATGCCCTTTTCAGCCAGTCCTGTTGCCCACAAACAAATGCACATAAAGCACGTTGCTCTTTGGTTGTACCCTCCCTAAGTACAGTCGTTATTCTGTTTATGCGCTGCACATGCGCACGAGACACCTAACGCCACCTGACGAACGGAAATATAAATTTCGATGTTGCTGTCACCTAATGACACCTGAAGAAAACACCAACTACATTTACCTGCCATCCCACAGAATCTGTGTGACTTACTTATTGACTCACCCTCGTATCGGATAGCGATTCGAAGTAAACCACATAGTTCATTCACGCTGAGTTGTGAACCTTTTATTTATGTCGCATTGTAATCTTTAGTACTTTACGTTCCACTTGTTGCACATTATCTGCATTAGTTTACCGTGACGAAAATTATTGATGGTTTCATTGTTTCGAACCTGTCCTGGATTAATGACTGTAAGCAAGAAAATAGATGCCAGGAACGGCTAGTTAAGGAAAAGTGCCAGTGGTTATGCCACGAGTTTCGTCTTCATAGATTCTAGGCTACGGTATGCTGAGGTAGGGTTGTCAGGTTGCTTCCCGGCCACCTCTCCTTCCCAGTTAATTGCCCAGAAAACTCTGAACATTATCCGGTGTTCATTTTATGGCGCTAGTCTCAAATAAAGAATCCTACCGTGATGGGATTTGAACCCAGACCGCTGCTTGCAGGCTGCATATGAAAACCTAGCATAACATATTATCTTCACTGCGACACTTTCTTGTCAGACAATCTTTCACAATGATTCTCTAGCTTATGTTTCCTGAGGCGGACACGCTAGTGTACTTGATAAACAGTTACGATGGTTCATTGCCTGCTTTTGTCGTCCGCCAACAGAGGGAAAAGGCTGCCCATCTATTCCTCCGTGCATTCAGACAGCAAATTGTGATGACCCTATCCCATCATAGACCCATAGTAAGTTTCTGCTTCGGAACAAATTATATTTAAATGTGTATGTTTGTTTTTTAAGTATTCATGACATTCGTTACAGCTTCAGAAAGTTTTAGAGCGTGTATATTTTTCATAGATATTAGTAACGGTATAATCATTTCTTTTTAAAATAGTTCCCTCCTCCAAAGATCACACAGATGTTGGGAACATCTCAGGAGACCATTTGTGTAACCTCTTCTATTTGTATTGTCTCTTTGCTGACATTGTACACTGTCTGCTCGCACCTTCAAGGACTTGCCCTTTGTCTATTTCTTTATCTATTCGCCTATAGAGGATGGAGCTTTCTCGTGTACCCTGCAGAGTGGAATAGACATTCTTGTCTCCTTACAGATTTCAGTCCTTGGTGCTTTGAATCAATTCTGCTGACGATATTCCTCCTTCCATCGTCTCAGACCATCACGCATCTGTTTTCTCGGTTTGTCTCTGCCTCTCCTACGAAAGGTCCAGTTACGACGGTGTTCTCCAGTCCCTCTCTCCTTATATTATGCCAACAAACACTGTTTGTCTCTTTCTTATAGTTGCGTTCAATGTTTTGAAATCCATCCATCATGTGCCATCCGGAAAGCATGGGCGGTCATGACTCGCCATTTCACTCAATCACCAGTGTCGTGGATCAGTTCAGTGTCCCTGTCTCGACCATGCCATGTAGGCAAGCTATCCAGGTATTTACTTCTCAGTCTTCCCCTTAGTCTGTTCCCTTTGATCTTGCCAGTTGTCACCAAGTTCTCCAGTTCATTTCTTCTCATAACATGTCCAAAACATTTTGACTGTCTACGTCTAATTTCTCTAATCAATTTAAGATTTTCATTTGTCTCCTGTAGTACTTGGTCATTGGTTTTTCTGTCTGTCCGTGGTATTCTTTACATTTTCCTCAGAAACCACATTTCTGCAGCCATCAGATGTTTTTCAGCTTGACTGCTCATTGTCCAAGTTTCACATCCATACAAAAGAACAGGCTCTAAGTACCCATTAATACTCTTTTTCTCGTTTCACTTGACATCATTTTATTTTATCATATATATTTTCCATTTGTTTCCTGTAGTACTTGGTCATTTGTTTTTCTGTCTTGGGAAGTGACGTCGGTTGGCGTGATATTAACCACGCCACACCCCAAGTACCTATTGGCTAGCACATTATGCCCAGTACGCCTACAGAAGTGTAAACTGGTTTAGTTCTATTTAAAAATAATGTTCTACTTTCATTAGATTTTTCCAGAACTTACTTTTAGTCGCTCTGGCTGTTCAAAGTAATCGCAACACTCATCTCAGAAACGAAATCTTGGCTTGCCCCAAGCTCTTCCTAATTTGTTCGCTCAGATTCCATGATTCAGCGTCTCACGGCAGAATAGGTTCGGTGTAACATTTCAGTACTCCATGATGAGTCGTTGTTCAGATATACCATTTAGCCTAGAGGATAGTTGAAGGTCAACCGTGTTGCCTTGACAACGCCGATGTTGTGATTGTGTGATAGACTCTTGATAGAATTTGTCCATATATTTATTTGTTGTTTTTAACTCTACAACCAGAGGTCTATTAATCGTTTGCATTATATCTGACTCCTGGTTTTACTTAAACGCCACAGCTAGCGGTTCACGGCTTGTATGCATTGTATCTGATTCTTGGTTTTACTCACTCTACAACCAGAGATTCATTAATTATATGCCTTATATCTGATTCTTGGTTGTACTCAAACTCTACAACCAGAGGTTCGTGGTTGGTAAGCATTACGTGGTAGTTTAATGGGTTGCGTTCTCATATCATATAATGGAACCTTCACCCTGGGCTCTAGTGGGTTTATGGTGCTAGCCCGAAATATGTATAGACCAATGAACACTCATGGGGGATGTGACCAATACCACACCGGCCGTTACAAGACATCCGAATGACTTTATTTGTTGTTCCTCTATAAATTCAGTGGAGCATTGAGGTCAGAGATGTGTTAATGATGTTGCTGCTAATTCTAAGCCTGTATTTTACAGTGCATTCATGATGCATTCCATTTAATATGTACTTCCTCTCTTGCTATTAAAATATTATCCTTCTCTCTTCCTCTTCTTTGTTCCTCTTTCGAAAGTAGTGTGTCATAATATATTATGTACCTCAAAGTTTAGTATGTCTGACTCGGGCATGCATGTGTGTAATGTTTGCATCCTTTAGATAGATTCCATCTACAATAAAGGACTCTATCAACCAGGAGCTGGTTTTCTTTCCTAATAATGTTACCAGAGTAGCTGCCTTACGGTCTACTCTTTTTCGATTTCCAGCTGTCATGAGATTTGATGATGAAAAACGTGCACACGGGACCTCTTATTTTAGCCCTTGTCCGAGACAGCTTCGTATCCTATCAAAATTCTCAAGACATCAGGTGACGGTGATATCATTAGATACCAACGGTTCTTTGGGAAATCCCATTCCCTCTGTTGAAATCCAACCTCGTACCTTCTGCGCCTGAGCCGGACACCGTAGCTTAGAAAGCGTTCATGTTTGGCACTAGTAACAGAGTGTTGGTAGAAATGTGCCACATGTTAGTTGTCGCCTGTCTTCTCTGCTGATGTGCTGATGTGCACGTGTTGTCGCCTGTCTTCTCTATTGATGTGCAGACGTAGAAGACTTTGTAGCACTCAAAAACTTATGATGTCTTCATATTTTATCACCGTATGCCTCTCAAGCAAGGATAATCTTACCAAGGGTGACTTCTCAAGTAAAGGTAATGCCACCTAGGGAGACTTTCAAGTAAGTGTTTTATCACAAAGAGTGACTTTTAAGGCAAGGCTAATGCCAACGTGGGTGACGTCTCAAGAAGGGTAAAGTCTTTCAGTTAGAAACTGAATTTTTACATGTTACATGGAAGCAGTGTTGATGATGAGGTAGCGGGTTTAACCCCTACACCGGCCAGTTGGACTAAAATGTTAACTTGGGCATGTAAATTGCAAGTACCTCTGAAGTCGGAGGGGGTTCACCTCATGACGATGGGCACCGGCCATAAGGAAAGTTAATTCAGTAGAGTTACGGACTACGTATGAGTTAAAAGCGCAAAAATATATATACATGTGAATCCTGGACAATTAAGAAAACAACAAAAAAGTCCCCCGAGGCCTTAGAGGTGTGATTTTACAGAACAATGCTGGAAATTCCGGTAACACTTTTGCTCATACCGTCTATGGCCTCTGTGGTGTGATTCTTGTTCGTTAAGTCAGGTCTGTTATTTCTGTGTAGAGGATTGTGTTTGTCAGCAACTACCCGCATATACACATATGTCTAGTCGTGTGTAAGCCAGCATCTTCTTGAATAAATACCTCATTATCGCAGTAGGGGTATTCCTTGTGCATCACTCGATGATTCTCACACCTTCATTATGAATGTGTTACAGTTGTTCATACTGGCATTTCGAAAGCTCAAGCATGCCGCGTTCATTTTAAGTTATAGACAGCACCAATCGATTGAATAAAACGAGCAAGTCTCTTCTCCAGCTGTGCTGTTGTCCTTGATGTTAAGGCTGCCAGATCACGCTTGGATGTTTATAGAGCTATTTGCACTTGGTTTTGGAAGTCATCATTCTGTACCTTACCAACAAGCGTGGGCGGACATGATTCGCCATCTCACACCATCACGAGAATCTTGGATCAGGTCTGTGTTCTAGTCCCGATTGAAACTACAGGCTACAATTGAATGTTGTTCCAAGGTACAATACACTCTAGCTTGACATTCAGCTCATTAGAAAGATATAAGGTACGTCAGATTTTCCGTCAGAGTTGAGTCAAGAACCGACATCATTGCACTCGGGGCATTCCCATAAGTGCTCAGTTCTCATAAGCCAGCGAAGAGTTCCAATATTAATGGTGCCCATTGCAATCTGACTATATGATTGTCGACCATATCCTCTGACCACTCATTGCTGCTGCATTCTCTCTAGATCATGATAGTCTATCTGTTCTTCTGCAGTATTCACATGATCTCAGAGGGCCTTCACATTTGCCGTATCATACACCCCTTTATGATGCGGCACCAGCCAATCTGTCTGCCTGTTCTTTTCCAACCACACCAGAGTGTCCTTTAGAAAAGACCCAACGAGTGCTCACAACCCACGACCTCTGAAACGATGCATGCCATTCTACACGAAGTATGCTAGTCTTCACCTTTGTCAGCATGCTTTGTAAATCGGTTACAATCACAACATGCGTATATAATTTGCTCTCCAAAAAGCCGAAAGCTATAGTAACCGCCTCCACCTCCATTCTCTGTCTGTCTGTCAGTCTGTCTGAGAGAGTGAGTGTGTGTAAAAGATAAGTAAAGAGAGATAGAGAGAGGCAGAGTTGAGCGCACCCATGTCATATGACATGCTATTCCATATTTCTTCTGTATCCTCATATTTCATCTTATAATTTTTTTTTACTGCCACTTGATTTTAACATGTACTGTATGCACTGCTTATATCATCTTGTTTATGTCAATTTTATTAATTATCTTATTGAATTGCATCACTATTTTTTACGTTACACAAAGTATATGTATAAAATATTTTTTGTTGCATTTTCATCATTTTATCATTTTTCGATGTTTCCCCATTCCCCCCCCCCCCCCCCAATGTTTGGTTTCCATTTTTGTGAGGGTGCTCACGATAATTGTCGGTGTAAGTGTGTGTAAAATGTGGGAGTTTGTTCATATTGGTATAAGTGATTATGTGAGGCAGCGTGTATGTGTCTTGTGTGAGTGGGTGTGTGTATGTGTGTTTATATGTGTGTATGAGTGTGTATGTGTGTATGAGTGTGTATGTGTGTGCGTGTTTGTGTATGTTTGTGTAAGTGTGAATGTGTGAGTATGTGTGTATGTGTGTGTGTGTGTGTTTGTATTTGTAGGTATATGTTTGTGTGTTTGTGTGAATGAAAACGTGTGTATGTGTATATGTGTAAGTGTGTGCATGGGTGTGTATGTGTGTGTGTTTGTGTGTATGTGTATATATGTGTGTGTAAAATGTGGGAGTTTGTTCATATTGGTATAAGTGATTATGTGAGGCAGCGTGTATGTGTCTTGTGTGAGTGGGTGTGTGTATGTGTGTTTATATGTGTGTATGAGTGTGTATGTGTGTATGAGTGTGTATGTGTGTGCGTGTTTGTGTATGTTTGTGTAAGTGTGAATGTGTGAGTATGTGTGTATGTGTGTGTGTGTGTGTTTGTATTTGTAGGTATATGTTTGTGTGTTTGTGTGAATGAAAACGTGTGTATGTGTATATGTGTAAGTGTGTGCATGGGTGTGTATGTGTGTGTGTTTGTGTGTATGTGTATATATGTGTGTGTTTATGTATGTATGTGTGTATGTGTATATGTTCGTGTGTGTATAAGTGCATGCATGCAGTGTATGCGAGGGAGAGTGTATGTTTGTTTTATTGAGTATGTGCATAACTGTGAGAGTTTGTACAAATGATGTAAGTATGTATGCAGGTATGTATGTGTGTGTTTATGAATGTGTGTGTGTATATACACTTGTCTTCCTGTCTCATATCATTAGAATATGCATTGTTTATGTTTACAAAATCAATTTGACAATGTTGTTTTCCTATGTGAATATAACATGTACAATTTATGAACGAAAGATGAGTGATTGTAAGGGCCGAATGTAAGACGGAGCTGCGTACCCAATTTGTGACCCTTTGAAAATAAAGTTCGTTCGTTCGTTCATTCGTTCTCAGACTGGAGGTTGTGGTATCATATGCCAAGCTGTCCTTTTCTAACCATTGGCCATTTGCTTTTGCTATGAATCCCCATGCACTTTTTGTGTGCCTTTTACCACAGAGTCATCAGTATAGATAATCACATAGCCAGGATGAGAGTGTTCATGAATGTCTACTTCTGTAGCCCCTGCTGACCACTATCTACACTCACGGTCCAATATGATTATAACCCCACGCAAACGGAATTTCTGTTCATCAATCAGACCCACTCCTTGCCTCTGGCAATCTTCTCAAGTGTGCACACTTCTCTGATGGTATTTCTGCCTGAACCATCCATGATCTTTCTGTTAGCTGGTCAAAATTTTAAACACCGCTGACAGATCGTCTAGATTGCGGATGTGCTTTTAAACTTCATAGCAATGATGTTTTCAAACGAACACACCTCCACACAACCACGGAGTCTTCACCTTAAATGACACCAAGAACCAATCGTTAGTTATTCAAATATCACTACGCAAGTGAATAATATAGCCATCGTCGAGTTACAAACATAAAAGACAGCACTTGAAATCTACGTGGAATTCTAATTTAAGAAAACATACCGGATGTTGTTGCCGAGAAATTTAACTTGAATAGAGGACTTCCTGCAGACAGATTAAAGCCGGCAGTACACTAGAGATGGTTGCTTCAGTCATAATCGAATTCTTATCTAAATCCTAGTTGTCGATGGTCTGGTGATTTAATCCTGTCGAAGCTACTGTTCACATGGGACAATAATGAGCATTCGTCAGGTTTTCGCTGGCCCTGGAATGAAGCAATTTTTGGGCGACCGTTGCTATGAAATTGGGACCGAAAGAAAGCGTGGGGGTGATGTTTACATTCTATTACACGGATGCAATTAAAAGAGACTGGATGGTATGGGTAGCCTGAAGGCGTGTAATAAAGTGAAAGGTGTTCATTTTGGCTTGCCTTATGCAGAATCGCCCCCCCCCCTCCCCCGCCTCTTCCAACCCTTATATCAATATTTCGAAATCATCTCTCACATCTTGAATCCATATGCGCTGTAATCTTGTTATTTCTATGTATCCTACATCATGATATTCCCAGGAGCTTTGACAACTTCGCTCCATGACTACCTCGCTCCGTGGACGTCTTCTCGTCCCTGGAGCCCAGTTTACGAGACTTAATCCACTCCTAGAGCCGTATGGTTTTAAAAACAGTCCTGTAGCATAAAGCTGGTGTGGTTATGTGAAGTATTAGGACCATCGTATTTTGTACGGAGCAATATATGTCGAGGCTTTCGCTTACGTTGCGAACGTCGAGAGCTGACATCGAACACATGTCCTAATGCGCCCAAGCCGTTGTCGTGTAACGTCATAACAGAGCCGTACGCGGGCTGAAGAAAATCACCAAACTGCAGCTGGGAAGACAGCAATTTGTTATTGCAATTTGTTACCCCAACTATTTACATCCCGTCAGTTATTTCTCATCGTTATCTTCATCACGTACCTTGGCGATAGACGTGGCGATCATGCTTGTCCACATTGTGTGATCTCCAACAGCAAGCATCAATGTTCGCGCAACCTCTTCTGTCTCGTGGCACAAGGCTGTCTTACTCAATATCTCTTTCCATAATGTTGTCAAAGATGCCGACTGCCTCTGTGTACACCCCAACTGCCTGACACTGAAACATAACGGTCACAGACTGCAAAGACATCCTTCAGATTTCCAGATTTCAGTGAAGACCAAGCGCAAGAATGCAGTCAATGAGATGGCCCTACTGTCTTCGGCCGCATCATACACTAACTTGTCCTGAGCCTAACTTCGCCACCATACGTGTTGTTGAAAGTAATACTGTATCTTCAGCATATCGAAATTTAGGTATTTCTGTTTCTTCTATTATAAAGATATTTTATTATTTGCGTTCACTTGCTTTAACCTCAAGTGTAGCCATAACGCGCCACTGCTTCTAGCGCAATGGACTGATTTATACAAGTGGATTCGCTTTACCAATTACCAGTGTAGTGTTCCTCGCCGTCAGAAGAACCACTCCGACTTCTGTGGCATCTGTAATTTACGACCCAAAGTCAAGGACGAGAAGTCACCATTTTAGTCCAACTGACCGGTGTATGGATTGAATCTGCTATCTCGTCATCAGCACACTGGAAGTTTAATAGCGAGCGGTCTTATCCATTAGGCCATGCTGACCTGCATAAAGAGATCTTAATATGATAGTCAATGATTACTCAACTGGTGTCTGTCCCGCCCGTTGAACATTCGGCAACGCCGACCATTGAGGTGTATAACTAGGTGTGACACACTTCCCTCGAATGAGGAACAAAGAAAAAGGAGGGGGTGGAGGAGGCGGAGGAAGAAGGATCAGGCGGAGGAAGAACGATCAGGTGGAAAGGGTGGAGGAATGCCAACAAATTTCAACAATGTAAACTCAAATATAATATATCAAGATTCGACTCGCCGTCCAACTCAAATAGTTTGGCAGAATCCTGGAGCAACTTGAATAAACGTGAAATGATGGAGGCAGGCCATTTTCTGGTAAGGCAATTATTTATTGACATAAAATAGCTTGTGTCGATATGATCAATTATAATCGCCGTTCCCAAGATTATGGGACGGCCGGCGATGGGTGAATAGGTAAACGAACAATGCTAACATTTTATATTAACTTAATTAACCACCCAAATAATGTTTGACCGCCTAGCATTGTTCTAACATTCTTGCCGCCTATCATAGTCTCACCTACTGGCAAACTCCTGTTGGTTGACACTGGCTAATCTTGAGCCATCCTTTCGAATTTTTGATCTAAACAATCATGGAAAATCGTCAGCCGTAACTTTGGAGTGTGCCTCGATCATCTCTCTGTCCTAAGTGATGGTTCCCTGTCAATATTTCCATCTTCTCAATAATTCACGTTCATAATTCGCTTCTGAAAATTGCATGCCGCCTTTCCTAGTTGTCAGTCGCAGGCCTAACTGGTTGGTTGCTATTCTATCACGCTGTGCACGTTTTCACATTGTCACGTCACTTGGCGACATTTGCTATCTATTGCTTTGAGATTACTCTTCGGATTCCTTTTCCCTTATAAATTATGTCGCTCATTCTGAAGTGCTACATGGCAAGGAAGAAGAATGAGGAGGTGATGAGGACGGAGACAGAGGAAGAACGTTAGTTAGTCGACAGATCATCCTCATTGCGCATCGAACCATTCAGTCCATAAGTGCTCGGATCCCCTCCTCAGCAAATCCCGCAGTGTGTAGCGACTAACGACACCAGTTCTGTGTTGGTTTATTACTCTTCTTTGGCTTCCTGCGTAGTGCTCTTGTTTGGCCACCTCTCTTTTTATTTGCTGTTCTCGCAGTCTGGCCATGGTTGTAAATTCACAATCATCACTTGGTTCTCGCAAAAGTCTTACTTCTCGTAGAGCATTCAGAATGTCAGCCTGGTCCATGGCGCGTCCGCCATCCACAGTAGCCTTACCTGCCAGCTTGTCAGCCCGCTCATTTCGTTGTACTCCCGCATGCCCTGGCACGAAGATGAAACTAATCTTTGCCAGCCGAGACCACTCCAGAGACAGCAACTACTCTCTTCGGATCCACCCCGTCTCTATCCTCTTGAGCATGCTCATTGAGTCGCTAAGGAAGCATGCCCTAGTGAATGTCTGTGTCTCGAGCCATGTTATTGCTTTACTTACTGCCATGACTTCCATAGTCAGGCTACTTGTGGTCTCAGCAAAAGCACCAGAGTACTCCTTCACAATTCTTCCTCCGGCCTGAGCCGTAAAAGCCCATGAGCTTCTCACATGTCGGACGACCGACCCATCTGTGTAAATGACAGCATCACCGTCTAGCGAATTCTCGAAAATCAACGCTTGTTTTTTCGCCTCCACAGCAGCCGGGTTTTCTTGTCTGCATTTTCTGTCTAGTTGGATGCAAACTGAAAAGGATGTGCAGATATATGTAGTCGACATTTATATAAATATATAGAGGATTAAGAAGAAGAATCTCATTACTGTTTATTCTTGTCTATACACAGTAAAGTAATATGTTGTATGCATGGTAGCAGATCAACCATGCGCTGAGCTTGTTGCATCATTGCCCAGTTTCAGCAGTGCTTCCTTCTTCACCTGCTGCCAGACTTCCATAGCAGTTAAATTCTTTGGCTAACACTAATTGTAAATTATTCATTAGTTAGATAACTGTGATGCTAGCATGGTGATCATAAGTTTAGAGTTCGCTCAGAATCATACACGTATTTAGGTATAAATGTAGTTAAAGAGTGAATAAGAATACAGAAGGCATGATGAGTTTTATAGCACTGGGCAATTAGTTGAAGTCAACAGAATTAAAATTAGCATTAAACTTAGAATATTGAATTCTAACCTTATATCAGCACTGCTGTATGGATTCTAAATGTTGAGAACAACTACGATTTCAGATAAACTACAAACACTCACTAATTGGTCCCTGTGCAAAATAGACACACTAAATTGGTATGACAGACTCACCAATGTCGAGCTCATGGTGAGAACTTTACACATATTTATAGATGCATTGTTTTGTTATATATTTTATCTTTCGCAGAATGATAACCTATATTAAAGACACTTAATATCTCACCAAAAGCTTTTGGAATTCAGCACAACACCTGGGGGACTGCTGCCAAAGACCGAAATTCGTGGCGTACATCATTACTCAAGGGTGTAGTCACTTGTGAAGCAAACAGGACTGCAAGAGCTGTAGAAATTAAAGGCTGAGGGGAAAAAACCACTGCAGGAGACCTTCTCTTGGAACGCCAAGCGCATTCCTTGCCCACACTGTCAAAGAACATTTCGAGCCAAAATAGGCATTACCAGCCATCTTAGAAACCACGGCTTAGAGCTTTCAACCCCAAAGGCTGAAATGAATGGTCATCATCATTCTTAATTGACAAATCACCATCTTTCATATAATCATAACCTATATTAATTCTTTAAAATTAATCATAACCAGAGATGCAATAGTGTATAAAATGTTTTGCTGCTGATATCCTGAATTCCCACCTTATTTCCAAGAAACGCTATGTTCAGTTTCTTTCTGCTGCCATCACTTCATCTCCGGAAGTGTAGTCCCTGACAACGGTGTCTGTTCACTTGAACACCCCGTTTCTGTTTACAGCCAACACCGGCTGCAGAAATTCGAATTTTATTCTCAATAATCTTCCCACATTTAAACTTGCCACCCCATAAAGAAGTGTCCTAAATATTTTTTACCCGATTTCTAGATTAATCTGACCATTCCGCCTCTCTTTTCTGAGAAAGCATAGAATCCTCTTCGAGAAATCGATAGGCAAACATTGCGAAATGCTGCCCTCGCCTGGGTCTGCAAAGCCATAACGCTGCTATACACGAGAGACCTATTGAAAACTAGACGTGGTACTGCTATTCTACCGACCTCCACTGGTTCAAATATGCCGCTGGACGATAGACCCCCCCCCCCCCCCCCCTTCCCCCTAAAAGAATGTTTTAATGTCTTGGGAGTTTTAGTAAAGTTTTAACGGTTTTAGTAAAATGTAAATGTTGTTAGAGAGATTACGAGCGTGATTTACCGAAGGCCACGCGTAATTATGTTAAAATAGTCGGGTTAATGTGGGTCTTGAGATGACTGGGCAAGTTTTTTGGATGGCAAAAAAGGCAAACTAAGGAAGTTCTAGAACAACTCAATACAAAAAAGAGTGGCTGCATGGCACGTTGGGGACATCACACGAGATAACCAAGTAATGAAAACCGTAATGAAAGTAAAGTTATGGCAGCAAGAGATGGAAGGCGTCAAAGATATACATGAATAGACAATATCAAGATATGATCAGGACACAGCCTTGCAGAATAGATAACGAATATTCGGTAAATAAAAACTGCTAGAGGGCGTCAAAGATACAAATGATCAGAGAATACCACGATCTCAGAACAAAACAGCTAGAGGACTTCGTAGTTACATATAAATTTTAAAAAATCATCAAGATCACAGAACAGACTACTAGAAGGCATAGAGATACAAATAAATAGACACAATCAAGATCACAGAACAGACTACTAGAAGGCATAGAGATACAAATAAATAGACACAATCAAGATCACAGAACAAAACTTCTAGAGGGCGTAAAATACAAATAAATGGATATCAGGGTATGATCATGAGGGAACCTAATGAAATGTACAATAAACACCCAGAACAGAAACTGCTGAAGATTGTTAAGCCAATCTTTGCTGCGGAGATGACATTGGATGATCATGAGTCAGGTTAACCTGAAATCATGATATATTTGTCTCACAACTACGCAATTCGGAGATAACTGATGTTGAAAACTTCTGATTAGGTCACTCCACTGTCCGTTATACTCGACAATTCCTTTCAGCTGTGCTTATGTCCTGTTAACAAGACCATTGCTGGACCATTGCTGCGTCTCGCAGAGTTAGTCCTTAACCTCAATTCATTTGAGTTTAATGGGGACTATTTCGATAAGATTAGCGGGGTGGCCATAGGTACTAAGATGGGTCCGAGTTATGCGTGCCTCTTCATTGGCTATCTGGAGCACCAAGTGGAGTCAATACACCGGTAGGATCCCGAAACTCTACAGGAGGTACATCGATGACTGCTTTGGTGTTTCGGACATGCCCCTGTCTGACCTCCGGAACTTCATTGCCTTTTCTCCGACTTTCATCCCAGTATCAAACTCACCTCTACCATTTCTTTGAAGACCGTCAATTTTTTAGACCTAACAGTCTCTTTAGGTTCCGCAGGTCTATGCACCACGGTTTATTATAAACCGACTCGCACGCATTCCTTCTCTACACCTCTTCCCATCCTCCCTCGTATAAGGGTTCTATTCCTTTCTCCAAACTGTTACGTCTCCGACGGCTTTGTCGGGATAATAATGACTTCCATCAAAAAGCCCACGAAATGTTAGATTTCTTCCGCCTTCGCAGCTATCCTGAGAATGTTCTGTCTATAGCTCTTCACCGCTGCCAGTATATCAGTCGTGCTGAGGCTCTCTCCTCCAGGCCGAAACCACTAAAATATAAACGTATCCTCTAACTAAACTACCATTCTCATAATATTGCTGCCAAGAATATCCTCCTGAGACATATATCCATTCTCCAGGCGGACCGGACCATCGCGATGTTCTTCTCAGAGGTCCCCCTTGTGGCGCACATGCGGGATCGTAACCGCAGGGATGTGCTGGTCCATAGCAGTCTACCCCTACCTCACAAGTCTCTTCCTGGCACGGTGGCTTGTCTTGTTGCGTTGTAAGACCTGCCTACATGTAATTCAAACCCAGAGTCTGGCATTCCCTAAGACTACTTTCCACATCCGTGAGGGTTTCTCATGTACGAGTAGCAACGTTATCTATGCGA
Source organism: Cepaea nemoralis (assembly GCA_014155875.1). Lineage (NCBI taxonomy): Eukaryota > Metazoa > Mollusca > Gastropoda > Stylommatophora > Helicidae > Cepaea > Cepaea nemoralis. The sequence continues at coordinate 71,743 of JACEFZ010022801.1, forward strand.
TTACTTGCACACGTTGAGACATGAGATATATCGGATAAATAGGTCTACGTCTAGCTGACAGATTTAGGCAACATCTGTCTTATATCAACAGTGGCGCCCAGAAATAAGTAGTAGTTAGTCTTTCCTCTTGAGCCTAAGGCGGCGCATAGGGCAGAAGTCCTGTCTCTCCATGCCTGGCGGTTCGCTGCTACCTGTTGTAGATCTTGGATATTTACTTGGCCATTGAATGAGCCTTCTCTAATGATGGTTCTACGCAGGGTCTCTCTTGGTCTTCCCCGTTTTCTTTTCCCTACCGGTGACGATATGAGGGCTTGGTAGGGGAGTCTTGTCTTGTCCATTCTGAGTACATGGCCGATGTAGTTCCAACGGCGTCTTCTTATGAAATTGGATACTGTATCTTGCTTAGTCTCTTGTCTTATTTGCGAATTGGTTCTGAAGTCTGTCCAGTGGATGTTTAGAAGTCTTCTAAGACATTTGTTCTCAAAATTGTCTAATTTTTTATCTAAAGCTACCGTTGATTTCCAACTTTCACATCCGTACGTTAACACTGGAATCACACAAGAGTTGAAGATTTAAAAGTTTTGTGTGTTTGCTGAGTGTCTTTGACTTCCAGATATTTGACAGTTTATTGAAGGCACTAGATGCCAGTGCGATTCTAGATGATATTTCTGGTGTTGAGTCCCCTGTGGATGTCATTTTGCTTCCTAGGTATGTGAAGCTGTTGACTTTTTCAAGAAAGTAGCTGTTCAATTTGGTGTCATCTGAACTGTTGGTAAGATCAATAATCTTTGTTTTTGTGGTGTTAATTTGGAGACCAATTTGCCCTGAAACATTTTGGAGGTGGTTTATTTTCTCTTGGGCATCCGGGTGTGTTGAACTCAAAAGCACTATGTCGTCGGCAAAGTCCAGGTCTTCTAGAATTTTGTCAACCCAATGGATGCCCATATTTGTGTTGTTTGTGCATTTGCGCATGACCCAATCGATAGCTATTCCAAAAAGCATCGGTGATAAGACACAACCCTGTTTCACTCCTGTTTCGACTGAGAACCAGTCAGAGTTGCCTGTTTCTGTTCTTACGCAGCAACGTGTCTCTTTGTAGAAAGATTTTATGACGTTGGTATATTTGGTAGGAAAACCATAGATGTTAAGTAGATTCCAAAGTGAAGGACTGTGGATGCTGTCGAAGGCTTTTTGAAAGTCGACAAAGTTGGTGATTAATTTCGACTGGAATTCTACGGAGTCTTCAATGATTATTCTGAGGGTGAAAATGTGGTCTATGCTTGGTCTGAAGCCTGCTTGTTCTTCTCTGAGCCTTTCATCTATCGCCTTTTTCAATCTCTCAAGTAACATGCTACAAAAAAGTTTCCCTGGTCCTGATAATAGAGTGATACCATGCCAATTATTGCAATCAGACATATCGCCCTTTTTAGGCAGTTTGAAAATTACACCATCTTTCCACTGTTGTGGTGGGGATTCGCTTTGCCAGATTTCATTGATCAGCTGTAACAAACGTTGTAAGGTGTTCTCGTCTGCTGCTTTGAGCATTTCTCCTGAGATTTCATCTTCACCAACAGCTTTGTTGTTCTTCAATTTTTTGATGGCTGCTTTAATCTCTTCCATGGTAAATGACTCGCAGGAGGCATCTAGTGGGGGCATAGTAATTTCTCCATCCAGGTTCGGAACAGTGTCAGGCTGCGGTCTATTTAATATTTCTTTGAAATGTTCTGCCCATCGTTGCTTTTGAAGGTCGTTGGATAACAGTTGATTGCCTTGTTTGTCTTTGATGGGTATATTTGGTGTAGGTGAGTTGAAATCAGTATCCATGCACTTTAACAGTCCTGACTACTGTGGCGTGGCTTAAATACAGGTCACGGCAATCAAATCGTGCTCATCCCACGAACGGGATCGTAAGACATTGAAAAACCGTCTCATCTTCCAGTTGGGTTCACTCTCCCCTCACGGCCTCAGTGTCCAAAACAGTTTCATTTAACTTCCAAACTCCACTCCCTCCCACCCCCTAGTTGTATAGTCCACTAAAAGGGTAGTTGCATGTCCTTTGCAGGACGTTGCAGTCAATCCTAGCATTATTTTTGCCGTTTGGAATTTCTTGGCAGGTTTGCTTACGGTGGTTTGTAATTGTTTTCTGAGCGACCGGCACTCATGCCATTCTATGAGGGCCAACACAATGGCAGTATGCATCCAGGTCGCCCGCAGCTGTGTTTCGAGCGCAGAACGAGAAATTGCGAACTGCGTCTGTCACATCTTCGCCAATACTTATTTTTACTTTCCGCTCACAAGGACGACTCTCCACCCTGACCTCCTTCCCGCCTGTCCTCCCGCCGGATGACTCAGCCAATACCTGAACTTCTGACGGTATTTACCTTTGACTCGTTGACCATACATCCGGTTCATGCAATCCACTGATAGTCGTCTAACTTGTCAGTCGCTCCAAGCAAGGATACAGATTCAGAAAACTACCGTTAATATTGTCATATAGTGTGTTTCACGTAGTTGTGTGTCGATTTATGTTTGTTTGTTCTGTGCTGCCGAAGGCTTTGGCCGCAACGTCCAATTTGTTTCTTGTAATCGTGTTTCAGTAAAGCTCACAATCTACTTCTCGTTTGTTTGTTTGTTTGTTTGTTTTTTTTTTTTTGTTTTTTTTTTTTGGGGGGGGGGGGTGTGATATATTCATTGCCTTATGTCCTGTTAAGCCCATGTGATAAGATTGTTTCTAGACCGCCACATCTATGTTCTGCCCTGGATTATGCCCCCCCCCCCCCCCGGGAATGGATGTTTCTTCTGATATACATAAAATGGCAAGACTGTGGGCGTATGAAATTCACGAATGAGGTAGATATTATATCTGAAATCTTATTATTCGAAACTTGTTCCAAATTGTACATGATACAACAGGCTAGCCGCTGAATGCGGCAGTTAATGGTGGACACAGTATCAACTAATTGGAAGTGGAACTTATAAACCGAAAATTAATTTACCAATATTCAGGCTTCGTCGTGACTGTCACCAACACTGCTGGTACATTCCTGAAATCTCTGCAGTCAGCTGTCTGTCCATTATTTTTAATCATTTAGTTTTCTGGTTTTGGTAAATGATCACATTCATTGCACGCGGACAACTCTATACATCACATAAGAAATGTTCACATAGTGCACAAAATCCGTAGCACTTACGAGGATTCAGATATGCATGTACAAAAATCACACCTGCTATAAATATTGTTTTGAGGACAGGTTTTGTCTTTTAGACTGAAGCCTTGGCAGTGTGCTATTCAGTCTGATCTGTTCCAGTTTTCAATAAATTTAACACAATTTTTGTTTGTCCATGACTTGCCATGTTGTATTTAGATCGTGAGTAGAGCATAACAGATTAAAATATAATCTTTATCTCAAGCTTTGAAAATATGTTCGTCGGATCTCTCTCTCTCTCTCTCTCTCTCTCTCTCTCTCTCTCTCTCTCTCTCTCTCTCTCTCTATCTATCTCTCTCTCTCTCTCTCTCTCTCTCTCTCTCTCTCTAAATCTTTCTTTCTCTCTTTCTTTCTCTCTTTCTTTCTCTCTCTCTCTCTTTCTCTCTCTCTCTCTCTCTCTCTCTCTCTCTCTATCTTCTCTTCACCCTCTCTCTCTGCTTGTGTGTGTGTGTGTTTATGTGTGTTACAATAACTTTCTGACGGCCAACCACCTCCTACAGTTCTGCCCAACTGACAACAATGAACGTATAAAAATAGGGTTTTATCCAAAACCATTTCAGTAACAAATGTACAGATATTCCATGATCCTGAAGCTATTTATTACAGACATTAACATGAAGATCCGAGTGCCAGCCTGGAAAAGACGAAGTCTTATAAACAAATATGAGCTTTCGTCCTGTATAATTTCCATATGCTACCACATTTTATAGTGTGTATTCTATACTGAATATTGAATCTACATGACTCCACTAGGGATATGCCCTCACGTACAACGTCATCCTGATTAAAAGTGGTGGAAGAATTTCCTTGCTGATTATTCCACTGACAATTTTATTGAAAGCCCTCCTGACTTTCCCGCTACTCTTTGAGTATCCACTAAACTCTCTACTCACCTCTTTCTGAGCCAGTCTTTCCAGATATGGAGATTCCAGGGACGGAGAATCCAGGGGCGGAGAATCCAGGGACGGGAAATCCAGGGACGGAGATTCCGTATGATAGCTACACTCTCCACCAGATTCTGTAAAGCCTTGACCACATCACCTTTATCATAAAGTAGCTCTCCATTTAAGGGACTACAGCAGTTAATATATCAGCCTGTTTATTGCCCCGCACACTGTATGCTCTGGGCAGAAGATCCAAGGTATGCCCGCAATCTCCGCCCTGTCTAGTCTGCTACAAGTCCATTCAAATCATGCTAGTTTTCACTTTCCGAAGCGTACGCTGTGAGTCCGTTACAAACACAATATGTCTGATCGTGCTGATCTCCAACAATTGGAAGGCTGCTCTCGCAGCCTCAACTTCCATTCTCATGCTAGATGTTGTAGCATATGTCATACCCCCCTATTTTCACAGAGTGTTCATTTGTCTTTGCAATAAAATCCCACTCACGCTGTGTGCCTCTTACCACAGATTCATTTTATATAATTAAATTATTGAAACGGACATTTCTGTAACACCTGCTGTCCATTCTCGGCACCCTCTGCCCATTCTCGGCACCCTCTGCCCAATATAACTATAACTCTATGCTGCTTTTCTGGCCTCTGTCCGCATTTTCCTCTCACTCGTCCCTTCTTCGTTTCCCCTTATCACCCCATTCCTTGTTTCTTCCGTCGCCTAAGGAGATATGTAGTTCACTGCACGCTTTGCGTAGGTTCGGTGTCAATTCTTTAGATTTATATATTAGATTGACTGACTATTACAGGCGATATTTCTTCAGTTTTCTTTATAAGATTGAATTACTATTGCAGGTGATAATCCTTCAGTTTTCTATAAACGATTTACTAACTATTGCAGCTGATAATCTCTCAAATGTACTGTTGATAATTATGTACTGGTTACTGTACTGCCCGTAATTATATAATCGTTGCTGCTGGTCATATCTACAAATTAATACCCATAATTACATAATCTATGAAGGTCGATCCTATCTACACACGTAATACCAATCCAGGCATGTTCTGTCCCAAATTATATAATCATTGATGCTGATCATATCCACAAATGCACTCCCCTTATTACATAATCATTGATTCTGGTCGTATCCACAAATTTACTGCTTATAATTATATAATCATTGATGCTGGTCGTATCCACAAATGACTGGCACCTTGCCGTCTTGACAGACGATAGTTTGTAAAATGGGGTTATCTCTCCATAACACAAAGCCTGGGCTGAATTTAGAGACCATGTGTTGCCCATGCAGCATGATCCCTCTCTCGGCATTTTCAGAGGAAAGGTTACACCAATACGTCTGGAACAAGACAAGCTGCAGAAGCTGCCAGATCAGCAAAGCAATGCTCTAACTATCCGCCTGTCGGAGCTTCGATCCTAGACCAGCTGCCAACCAAGGCTTAGGGCCTGGTCTGCCCTGCCATGACATTTAGTCTTTAGGTTGCATTTCATCACACCAGGATAAGGCTTGTACCCTCCCAATTGCGCTCTTCGCCCGCAACCGTTGGCACAATGTGGGGTGTCGGGTTTGGTAAGCGCCGCCAAACATTCGGCGCTAACAGAAAGCAGGTAGTACCGTCTACTGTCATACGGTAGCTCAGTCATATCTGACTAAGACCTGACATCCACAAATACACGGTCCATAATTATAATTATAATTATATAATTATAATTATATAATTATAATTATATATTCCTCTGGAGTAAACTAGGCAGGCCGAGAGAGGGATCATGCTGCATGGGCAACACATGATCTCTATATTTTAGCCCAGGCTTTGTGCTATGGAGAGGCAATAGCCATAGAGGCTCTACCAACTCTTGACCACCTGGACACACTTCCCACCATAACAGAAGTTAAGTGTGCTATAAATGAACTTGCATCTGGCAAGGCTCCAGGTAAGGATGGGATTCCAATAGAGGTTATCAGGAGTGGGCAAGACACACTCACTATACAGATCCACCAGCTAATAGAGCTATGCTGGCGTGAAGGACAAGTCCCACAGGATTTCAAAGATTCAAGCATCATAACACTGTACAAGAACAAGGGCGATCGGAGCGACTGCAACAACTATAGGGGTATCTCACTTCTGTGTATTGTTGGAAAAGTATTTGCCAGAATTGTTCTGCGCAGACTTCAAGTCCTAGGAGATCAAGTCTACCCCGAATCACAGTGTGGCTTTCGACAGAACCGGTCTACCACTGATATGATATTCTCATTGCGACAAATGCAAGAAAAATGCCGTGAACAGAATCAACCACTTTTTATTGCCTTCATCGACCTCACAAAGGCATTTGATTTGGTCAGTCGTGAGGGTCTGTTCAAGGCACTAAAGAAGATTGGCTGCCCACCAACTCTTCTGTCCATTGTGGAATCGTTCCACACAGGCATGAAGGGTATAATCAAGTTTGATGGTGCAACTTCTGAAGAATTTGAAATCAAGAGTGGAGTTAAGCAAGGTTTTGTACTAGCTCCCACCCTCTTTGGAATATACTTTTCACTTCTACTGAAATATGCATTTCATGATCAGGATGGTAGTATATACATTCACTCACGCTCAGATGGCGGCCTCTACAATGCTCAGAGATTGAAGGCTAAGACCAAAATTAGGAGGGTACTGATCAGAGAGTTGCTTTTTGCAGATGATGCTGCAGTTACGACCCACTCTGAGGAAGAATTGCAATGTCTACTATCTGCATTCTCCAATGCTTGTTCTGAATTTGGTTTAACAATTAGCAAAAAGAAGACACAGATTATGTCACAAGGTGCACATGGGGTACCATCAATCTTTATTGACGACGCCGAACTAGAGATAGTAGACCATTTTACATATCTAGGATCAGTGGTAAATAGCAAATTATCCCTAGATGAGGAAATCAACATCCGGATTGGTAAGGCAGCAACAACAATGAACAGGTTAAGAAAAAGAGTCTGGGAGAACAGGAAGCTTACTGCCAAAACAAAAGTCCTTGTCTATCAAGCCTGTGTCCTTAGTACTCTTCTCTATGGCAGTGAAACCTGGACAACTTACTCACACCAAGAGAACAACTTAAACAGCTTTCATATGCGGTGTCTGCGAAGAATTCTTGGTATTAAGTGGCAAGACAAAATCACAAATACTGAAGTATTGGAAAGATCAGGTTGTGTGACAGTTTATTCCATGCTCAGTCTTCGTAGACTTAGATGGATAGGACATCTTAGGAGGATGGATGATGGTAGAATACCAAAGGATATCTTTTTGGTGAATTACAGATGGGTAAGAGATCTCAGGGTCGGCCTCTACTACGATACAAAGATGTGTGTAAGCGGGACATGATTGATACAGGCATTGATAATGCACATTGGGAGCAAGTCGCCGCTGAACGTGTTGCATGGAGGGCAAATATCAGAAATGGAATAAAGTCAAAGGAGAAAATTATTGCAGAAAAGTCACACACCAAGAGTTTGAGACGTAAGATGGTGCATGATGGTGGAAATGACCACGTGTTCACATGCACCCACTGTGAACGGACATTTACAGCGCAAATTGGCCTTATCAGTCACACTCGCTACCGCCATAGTTAAAAGTTATTATGCCTTTTTAAAGCACAAACTATCGTCTGTCAAGACGGCAAGGTGCCAATGAAAAAATTATATAATATGTGCTGCTGGTTGTATCCTTAGAGATAGTGTTAATCATTTCCCTGGTCGTATCCATAAAGTGTGTGTCCATAATTATATAATCATTGATGCTGGTCGTATCTACAAACTTAGTGTCCATAATTGTATAATCATTGCTGCTGGTCGTATCTACCCACACACGTCACTGTCAATAATTATCACGTGAAAACGTTATTTTCTAGCTTGTCTACTGCGCGTTAAATTACCTGTAGGCAGATTATTTAACTAGCACTAAGCAACTATTAAACGGGAAACGTGTGGGTTAGCAACAAGCTGCTATTTCGCTTCTGATCATCCTTGTTGTAGAAACGAAGCTACTTACAGTAGCGTAGGCTGTGTGATCTGTGATGTTTGGCCGTGGGCAGATGCAGCATTTGAAAGCCAGAAACTAGAAAATGTCGGCAAAAACCACATTTTGCAAGTGGGTGGTTAGCTCCAGCATCTTTAATAAGTAATAAATAAACAGATATATCAAAACTATGTTGAATGACATGAATATCGGGATAATATAACTATGGAAGAAGATGAACCGGGGAAGCGGAGAAGACGAGAACATCGTAGTTGTGTTCAAGATGTGATAGATACTTTAACAATGACAGCAACAGGGGCGGGATATCTGGGTTATAGTAGACAGAAATATCGAAAGATGGCATAAGGTTCTGTACATGTCAGCAACAGGGGCAAGATATCTGGGCTATAGTAGACAAAAATATCGAAATATGGCACAGAGTTCTGCACAGGACAGCCTCTTGATGATGATGCTGATGATATTTTTGTCGCTCGCCTTGAACTCAAATGTAGTCCACTCACGTGCCGCTACTTCTAGTGGACTGAACTGATTTTTCTTTGTGGATTAGCTTTTCCTTTTACCAGTGCCATTTAGGTGCCATTCAGGAGAACCCACTTTGACTTCTGAGATACTTGTAATTTACGTTTCAAGTCAAGGAAGAGAAGTCAATATTATTTTAGTCCAACTGACCGGTGTAGGGTCTACCTCAACGTCAGCACACCGGATGTTAACGAGCGAGCGCTCGTATCTATTCGACCAAGCTGACCGTCGAGATAATGATGATGACTTAAAGTAAATAACATACAGGTAGCAGGGTGGTAAAGAAATGTCTTTAAAATGGTGCGTATTTATGTTTTTATTTACGTAATTTAAACATGTTAACATTTATTTCTCAAATATTCTAATTTCTAAAATACAGAATAATGTATTTCCTTGGTGTATTTACACACATAAATCAGAAACAATATATTGCATGATTTCTTGCCTGGCACATTTCTCTGCATCTCGTCGTGTGCATAAGGCAGAGTTATATATAATATGAAGTGAGTAAACGAATAATACTTTGACTGAAATACTAAATACATAGTCAATAATATTGTTCGATAGCGGAGTATGTTATCCCCAAGGTAGTCTGAGTCATCATCCTTCTCTTCCTCTTCATATAATATATAACTGTACAGTATGCACCTGACGAGATGCAGCGAAATATGCCTGACAAGAAATCGTGCATGCAACATATTGTGTGTGGCTTCTGTGCTGACATCTGACTTCTGCTCACAAATATTGTTTCTTGTCCACAGTGTGACTGTGCACTTATGATACTGGTGTGAGTTATGCGTTATCTTATCTATTCTTGTTAGAACTTGGCAATTCCTCGACATTTAAATATATTAGAACAATAGTACCTATCGGAAATTGACACTTAGTTGGTTAACCTGGTCCAAATTGACATTTAAAAGTTGATTAATGTGGTCCAAATTGAAAGTTACAAAATGATTAATGTGGTCCAAATTAACACTTTAAAGTGGGTTAATGCGATCATAATTAACTCGAAGATGTCAGCTCGTATTTTCCAGAGAAACATATGGACGTTAGCGGTTTTATTCTTTACTTTCACGTAAATTGCAACTATTATATTGCATACTTTCCTATTGAAGCAGTAATCATATTGCATACATTCCTGTAGAAGCAGTATCTATATTGCATACTTTCCTGTAGAAGCAGTAGTTTATTTCATAAAGTCCTGTAGAAGTTAAATGTTGTATTCCATACTTTCTTGAAGAAGTTGCATGTTGTATTTCATACTTTCATTTAATAGTTACATAATATATACCAGAGTAACTTCAGTCTGTTTTCTTCTAGACAGTAATGTCACATGTTACCTGTGTTGGTTGCAATGTTGAATATACCATCTAAATTATGGCATATTGCATCACAGCTTAGTTTTTCTACGAGCAGTATGAAGATCCCCTGCCGGCTTGCTAAGCCAGTCGCAGGTTTAGAACACAAATCTGACCATAGGGAGTCCATCCCCTATGGCGAGCCATAGCCCCGTTAGCCCATGACCTTGCGGTCATGGTTTCCCAGTCTGCACCAGGTGGAGGTGGGGGTTGACTTGTGTAGTCTGCGGGTCATCGGCAGGCTACTAATTTTCGCTCTTCACCCCTCCTGGGAGAGGCTAGCCGATCCTAACCCTGCTGGCTGCAGGGCCAGTCGCATTCCACACCTTACAGACGGAGGGAATAGCAGAGTCCATGGGAATATCGATATATGAAGCCCATAATCGGGCACTCTCAAGAAGTTTATACTTCACCTCGACACCGCAAGGTACAAGAGGAACATGATGAGATGAGATGAGCATCACAGCTACTTGCTCCAAAACTGAACCAGAATACATGATACTAAAGCGTAACTACAAGCAATGACGTGTCTAACATTAAACTTATGCAATGTTTTGGACCAGTACTGGGTCATATGTCACATATAATTCTGAAGTAGCATGTTTTAACTTGTGAGCAAGACAAAATAAATGAGCCGATACTATAGAGCGATGGGGAAGAATCACGCTCTGGGAATACATCAGATTACGGTTCGTGCATGTTATGTACAAGCTGCATTAGACTTTACAACTACAGTCTGCAGTAGACTTTACAACTAAGTTCTACAAATGATTTACAACTAAGTTATGCATTAGAATATTAGACTTCAGGACTAAGTTTTGCATTTGACTATTAGACAACTAAATTCTGCATTTGACTATTAGAATTTACAACTAAGTCACCGGCACAAACGACCACAAGGTGGCAAATTTGATTTTATGTAAAATGTTGTGATTCTTAAGTTTGCTTTCAAATAAAATAGCCACATCAGTTCCAACAGCCTTCCCCCCCCCCTCCCCTCCAACCCCACCCCAAATCATGCAATAATAAAGGTATGTTTTCCCCATTTAGCTCTTGCGATGCTGTTCCGGTGTTTTCTATTATGGCTCCTGGCTTTATGGCATTTATTCCTGCTGACTTAATTTCAGGCAGCAGTGTGACTTTCTGTTCGTGAAGTAATGAACTGGGTCCATGCTGCTCGCTGTTCCTGTGAAATGTAATTGAATTTCATTTTTATTCATTTGCGTCGTTTGGCCAATGTAACGTGATAACCAATTTTTCATCTTTTCTATTTTGACTGTCAAAATGTATATTAACTTGAACTCTAAACTATCGCTGCTCTACCACTTCTCCGCTTACGGCACAAAACCACACGTGAGCGAATGTACTTACCAGTCTGTTTCAATTGAAAACGTCAACAGAACGCAGTTCATGGCTGGTGCGTGTCATGATCTATTTGCTCCTATTGTGCTGTCATGTAGTTTATCTGCGTTGTGATGCCACCAGCAGGTGATGCCCTTAACAACACTGCCAACTTACATTACAATGGCACTGCGCGTGACATTTATATCATACATTTCAGTGTTTTCGTTTGAAGCATAATTGCATTCTTCAAGACTACGTATTTGAGAATGATATATAATCATTATCAGTTCTATGGCGTAGGCTTTCACTTCTCTCACAGATTTATGTCCTTTGTTATCTGGGTCTATTCTATTGGGGATATCACCCCTGTCATGTTGTCTTTTACCATCAAGCATTACATCTGTCGGTCGGCTTCTGTCTTTTCTACTACTGATCTTTCCAGTCGCTACGATGATTTATTTTCCAGTGCCTTATTTCTCATTGTGTAACAAAAGTACACTGTTTGTCTCTTTCCTGTTGTTGCGAATGGTGTTATACTTGCATTAACATCTCCTGGTGAATCGTTGCTTTTCCTTACACTGGCTGTCTAAGGCATTCACAACAGGCGTCTCAGAAACATTTCTACTGCCTCCAAGCTCTCCAATATTTTTCGTTTACATTCTAAAATTCAATGCCATACATTTAGAACAAGATCAATATTACATTTAAGTAATTATTCTTTCTGACATTAACTGAATTGTAAACAATATATTATATAAAATTATTATTAAAGGAATTGCCTGTAAACTTTGAGTACTTTTATAATGATTGCTTTGTTTGTTATGACAATAGAGTTATCTTTACAAATAATGACTTCGACCTCGCTAACACATGAAACTTGCTACCGCTATATAACGATATCAACAGTGGCTACGCTTGAGCCGGCATTACTATTACATCCGTTAGCTACATATGGCTAAGACTAAGAGAGAGAAATAATATGACTGCAGGTCTACAAGTATATTTCAAAAGCTATGAAAAGCATAACCAGTAAAGATGTATATCTAACGCACGGATAATACATCATAGTCCAATAGCAACTAGGATGTGCACTCACAACATTGTTACGAACATAAGAAGCCCAGCTATCTATAGCTTTTTTTCCTACAATCAAAGAAGCTACCGGAAGGTAGGGGCCAACATAGAGCAATCCAAGTCACATATTTGGCTCAAGATAGATCATCCCGACTCCGCAAGACGTTTAATAGAACGTTCCAAAGTTAAACTAGAACCGGTCTTAAAATAATATATATATATATATATATATATATATATATATATATATATATATATATATATATATATATATATATATATATATATATATATATATGGCACTTCATAGTCTCTCTCTCACTCTTTCCCTCTCACTCTCTCTCTCACTCTCTCCCTCCCTCCCTCCCTCTCTTCCTCTTCCTCTCTTCCTCTTCCTCTCTCCCTCCCTTTCTCTTCTCTCTCTCTCTTCCCTCTCTTCCTCTCTCCCCTCCCTCTCTCCATCTCCCCTCCCCCGCTCCCTCTCTTTCCCTCTCTCTCGTCTCTGTCTCTGTCTCTGTCTCTCTCTCTCTGTCTCTGTCTCTCTCTCTCTCTCTCTCTCTCTCTCTCTCTCTCTCTCTCTCTCTCTCTCTCTCTCTCTCTCTCTATGCGCAAATATTCTCACGTGTTTTCCGTGTCCATCTATAATTAGTTTTTGCTGTTACCTTCAACCCACCCACCACCAACTATCAAAGTTCTCTCTATTGCCATTTATCTGATGACTGATGGCTCAAACTGTCTTAACCTGGTTTGTAATTTATTGATTCATTATTTTCGCAAAATATTGCATATGCGGATTTACATTCCACTTAGCTTGTCAATCAATATTTGTAATTTGTATTTTCCCCCATAATTACCTCATTGATATAGAATGATGTTATTCTTTTTCTCTTTCATGTTGTTATTAACATCACCTATATGTTTGTTTTGAAGGCCTGTTTTATGTTCTGTCTGACATGGATTTGCCTCGAATGATTTGATCTCACTACTTGCAGATCTAACCCGAGATCTGTGTGACATGACTTTGCCTCGAATGCCATCATGTCACTATTTGCAGATCTAAACCGAAATCTGTGTGACATGGGTTTGCCTTGAATGCCATCATGTCAATACTTGCAGATCTAAACCGCGATCTGTGTGACATGGGTTTGCCTCGAATGCTATAATGTCGCTGCTTGCAGATCTAACCCGAGATCTGCCTGACATGGCTTTGCCTCGAATGCCATCATGTCACTATTTGCAGATCTAAACCGAGATCTGTGTGACATGGGTTTGCCTTGAATGCCATCATGTCACTACTTGCAGATCTAAACCGAGATCTGTGTGACATGGGTTTGCCTTGAATGCTATAATGTCACTGCTTGCAAATCTAAACCGAGATCTTGTCTGACAGATATTTTGATCTACTCATTCGGTCGCCTTGCTTATCTATTTTGGTCAATTTCTTCTTTATTTCGTTTTTTTTTTCTAGTTCATGTTCTTCTTATTCCTGTCCTTTTCTGTCTGTTTCTTTTCTTCATCAACCTTCTCTTCCTCTTCATTATCATTTTTCTCATTCTCATCATTCGTCTCCTTCTCTTCTTCCTCTTTCTCCTCCTCCTTCTTCTCCTCTTGCTTTACCTCCTTCTTTTTTCTTCTCCTTTCCTCCTCTCTTTCCTCCTCCCATCGTTTCGAGTGCCGTTGTTACTTCTGTTGATTTCATCTCTTTCTCCTGTCTCGAGAACTATCCAAAATGTATAGCAGCATTATACAAACCATTAGAATAACGCCAAATCAGTCTTCCAACCGTGCAAGTTATGATATTCCTCAATACATTTTTGCTATTTATGTGTACCACCCAAATACCTCTTTACGTTATACATATATATCATCATCATTTGTGTCAGGTCTTAATCAGATATGACTGAGCTACCGTATAACAGTAGACGGTACTACCTGCTTTCTGTTAGCGCCGAACGTTGGGCGGCGCTTACCAAACCCGACACCCCACATTGTGCCAACGGCTTCGGGCGGAAGAGCGCAATTGGGAGGGTACAAGCCTTACCCTGGTGCGAGAAAATGCAACCTAAAGACAAAGTGTCATGGCAGGGCAGACCAGGCCCTAAGCCTTGGTTGGCGGCTGGTCTAGGATCGAAGCTCCGACAGGCGGACAATTAGAGCATTGCTTTTCTGATCCGGCAGCTTCTGCAGCTTGTCTTGTTCCAGATGTAGAAGTGTTACCTTTCCTCTGGAGTGAACTAGGCAGGCCGAGAGAGGGATCATGCTGCATGGGCAACACATGATCTCTATATTTTAGCCCAGGCTTTGTGCTATGGAGAGGCAATAACTCTATCCCTTACAAACTATCGTCTGTCAAGACGGCAAGGTGCCAATGATGAAATGATATATCATCATGTGTATGTTTACTAACACACTGTGCCCTTCTGTTAGACATATATTTTATTTTTACTTAAACTTTTTATTTGTCTTTAACTGTATGTTTGTGATATGACCGTGTGTTTCGAACTACTAATTTCATATACTTATGAGCAAACATATTACCTGTGTCTGCTATTGACGAACACCTTTAAGAATAACTAGTTTGTCGAGCGTCGAAAAGTAATTGTTCTTTCAGTGACGAGGTGTCATCAGCATTATTTCTAGTCGAATTCAGTCTGCATAAGGTTTCAGCTATTTTACTGCCTTTAATTCTCCCCAGCATCCATCTCTTTCCCTTTGTAATCTTTAAATATCAGTTGAAAGTTTGTTTGTTTTTAATTGCCTTCTGGCGCTTTAAACTCAAGTGTAGTCCATATAGGTGCTACTACTTCTAGTGCACTGGACTGATGTTTGCGTGTGGATTAGCTTTCTCTATTACCAGTGTCCCTCGCCATCAGGCCAACCTACTCCGACTTCTTGTAACTTACGTCCCCAAGACAAGGACGAGATATCAACATTTTAGACCAGCTGACCGATATATGGGTTGATCCCTTTACCTCGGTATCGGCACACCGGATGTTTAAGAAAGAGTTCTCTTAACCATTCAACCATGCTGACCTCCAGTTGAAATATCTGAATTCATTCAATTCACTTGCGAGATCACAATATTGTTACCTGAATTAGGACCAGGACGTTGCAGAAGCATTCTGGGAAATATTGGCATCCGGGAACGTTTGACTGGGTAAAATGATAAGGTTACAGGAGATGGGGAAACCCTCACGCCTTGTTTTCTTTCTTACGCCACATTATTGGATGGGTTTTTTTGTGCTATAAGATGACGTCAAATATTTACTGGAGCTTGACTAGAGCAGGAGACTACGTGACTCTGTCTGTCTGTCTGTCTGTCTGTCTGTCTGTCTCTGTCAGTCCGTCCGTTTGCCTCTCGCCCGCCCGCCCAGTTGTCTGTCTGTCTGTCTGTCGGTCGTCTGTCTGTCTGTCTGTCTGTCTGTGTTTGTCTGTCTGTCTGTATGTATATTACTATATCTACACACACCTGTCTGTCTGTCTGTCTGTCTGTCTGTCTGTCTGTCTGTCTGTTACTATATCTACACACACCTGTCTGTCTGTCTGTCTGTTACTATATCTACATACATACTTGTCTGTCTGTCTGTATGCTTGTCCGTGTATCGATCTGTCCGGTCTAACTACTTGTCAAAAGGGTTGATCAGTGGGTCGGACAGCTTGGCTATTGTGTTTGTCTGTCAGCTGTTTGCATTATGTTTGGTTTCTTATGTTTTCAAATAGTCTTTCCGTTATTATTGAAAATAAAATGTTTCTGGTGTGTGTTATTATAGTAACATGAGAAATTGCTGCACAATTTCATGTCGCCCTCTTTTGGTATTGGGATATATATATATATTGTTCTCATCCATACATTTGGCCTTATTCCTGTTTTTAATATCTTGTTATTGTGCACGTTGTATATTTTCACACTTGATTCTCATTGGCTCTAACAGACACATGTACATGCCGACGATTTTTTTTTCTATTCTGGCGTATATCTTCCTGTCTGCTTGCTTAAATACACACACGCACACACGCACACACACAAACACACACAAGTACATACCTATGTATGTCTGTTCTGGCGTATATCCTGCCTGATTGCTGATATATATGTCTGCATTTCTGTGACTGTTCCTACCCAACCTACTCTTCACACAAAACTACCCAGTGACCCACTCGTTCATACAACTCTGTATATTCTTCTATACATGTTTTGTCAGTCAAGGAAGAACAGAACAGTGAACAGCGCAGAACAGCCACTCTAAGCTTCCTTGATGACGAATACCCACAGGACCTATGGATCCGAGTTTACACAGATGGGTCAGCACAAAATGCTGTTCGAAATGGAGGAAATAATACTAGGGATACGGCCAAAGTTCCAACAGGAAAGTACTGCCATAACTATGATGCTGAAATTAGGGCTGTACCGGATTCAATTTTTTGAAATCCGGCCGGAGCCGGATTTGGCCGGATTTATGAAGTGAGATCCGGCCGGAGCCGGATTTACAAATAAAAAAAATAAAAATAAAATAACGTACTACATCACTTGACTTAGGTGAGTGGAGTCACTCGACTGTTCATTACTGCAGTTCATTACTATAGACATGACAATGATGACATATACTCATATTAAATCATTTAAATGTAAAATAATTACATTTAAATTAGAATAAGTAATTAAGTAATATTAAATTCCATAAGTTCAAGATGAAACATAATACATAAGCACATAATTCTAATTTAGTAATTTTAATTTTTAGTGTTCAGTTTCAGTTTTTAGTTTTAACATTGTTTTCAGTTGGCAAATTGACAGCTCAGTTACAACTCACAACAACAGTACATTGAACAGATTGAATTTATTGAAATACATTCATTCAGTAATTTCACTATTTCAGTCAGTCAGTCTTCATTATGGCTGTGAAGTTGAACTCTCAGAGTCAAGAAGGGACGAGTTGTATTTCAGGAAAATCAACGTCTCCGCATTTTGTGGTAAAAGGCTACTACGGTGGTCAGTGATTATGTCTACTGCAGTACTGAACAGCCTTTCCGATGGCACACTTGTAGGTGGTGGTGCAAGAATTGCCTGCGCCAGTCTAGCCATACTTGGAAATCTTTGCTTATTGGCATGCCCCCATGAAACTGGATCTGACTGTCCAGTTTGAAGTGGCTCTGATAGGTACTGTGTCACCTCAGTGTTAATGCTGTTGCCTTCGGCACTTGCAGAACGCTCTGTGGTAGGATTTTCCTCGACAATTGTGTCAAAACAGCTCCATAGGCTGGACTCGTACTGTGTGGCAGTGCTCACAGAAGTCAAAACACTAGTACTACTACTACTAGTAGTAGCTGATGGATCCTGTGGACTGACTGTGTTTGCTGAATCAATCATGGAGTTAGCTGCTAACAGCAGATGGGCTCGTGCATCACTTCTACCACGTTCGGAGAAGAAGCCTGAAATTGAGGCAATCAAGATAGCCACAGAGAAATTACAAAACACCAGCCATGGTACATATCATGTGGTGCTATTGACAGATGCCAAATCAGTAATAGAGGCGCTCCTGTCTGGAAAATTGTCAGTTCTAAGGACACTACTTTCTGAACTTAGTCAACATAAGGTCACCATACAGTGGATACCATCCCTCTGTGGAGTCCCCGGAAACGACAGAGCTGAAGATTGGCTAAGGAAGGCGCAAAACAAGAACAACCTGATGTGCCCATTACAAAAGAAAAGAATTATCAAATCAGTCAGAAGGCCACCAAACCCTACTCAAGACGTCTACCACGTTATGGACAGACCAGAACGGGTCATTCTTTTCGCCTCAGAACAGGACACAATATATTACGCAACCATATGTATACAAAATTCAAGATTGATGCCTCAGCCATGTGCACATGTGGTTTGACGTCACAGACAGCAGAGTACATACTCCAAGAATGCCCAAACTACAACATATCCAGGCGAACCTTCTGGCCTAGAGAGACAACAGTGGAAGATAAACTCTATGGACCGCTGAGTGAACAAAAAAGACTTATATTCATACAAGAGACAACATTGCAGTTATCAACATATTTCAGGCGAACGAAAGAAGAAAAAGAAGAAGTCAGTTAGTATATCACTTTATATGTCTCTAGTTACGATTGTCTACATGCCTTTATGATCATATATGTAATGTAGTATATCTGTTTTATATGCCCTTCCTTTAGCTGCAGTGACAATGTGCAAGAACAAACACAAAGTGCATATTCTTCTACTGTGTCTTTCAGCCTTCTAGTGGAGAATATGTCCACTACAACTCATGCAGTCGTATTGCATCTGATCTCATCTCATCTCATCGTATTCTTCTTGTAGCTTGCGGTGTCGAGGTGAAGCATAAACAGCAGGAGAGTGCCCGTTTATGGGCTTCATGTACTGAACTTCTCATGGACTCTACTATTTTCCCTGTCCATCGTTTACGTGGCCTGCCTCTTCTTCTGTTCCATTTGGTCTGTAGATCATTGCTTGTCGTGGTATACTGTTAGTTGGTAATCTAGTTATATGACCAAACCATTTAACTTGCTGTTTTCTGATGAAATCTAGCGCTGCCATGACTCCCTACTTTAGTCCTGATTTTATTTCTGATTTTATCTCTTCTTCATACATTGAATATTCTTCTTCCTCTTCTTCTTCTTCTTCTTCTTCTTCTTCTTCTTCTTCTTCTTCTTCTTCTTCTTCTTCTTCTTCTTCTTCTTCTTCTTCTTCTTCTTCTTCTTCTTCTTCTTCTTCTTCTTCTTCTTCTTCTTCTTCTTCTTCTTCTTCTTCTTCTTCTGCGTTCATCCGGAGTTTTTTTTCCGGATGTGACTGCGTTGTGCCTGTTTACAGCAGAGCTGCGTTCTTGCGCCGTTAGGCCGACACATCCGACTTCTGCGGGCATTTGTTGACCGGGTTAACCTTCCCGGGGGAATATTCTTCTCCTTTTTGTTGTTGTAATTTTTCTTTTCTCTTTTTCTGTCATTGTCCAGGTTTGGCATTGGTAGCATAGAGTTGGTAGGAAGATTGTGTTCTAGAGTGCTTTCTTGGTAGCTATTCATACTACTATTGTTCACTACTATTGGTGCCAGTTTTCAAATGAGTTGGTTTGCCTTATTGCATCTAATTTCGATCTCGTCTTCTGGTTTGTCATTTGGTGATATTATATTTTCTAAGTACTTGAAGCTCTTTACTTGTTTCGGAGGTATTCTTTTAGAAGAATCTTTATTTGTTGTTTTCTTCTTTGGTTATAGTCATTACCTCGTATTTACTGATGCTCATTTTCATATTGTGTTCCTTACACACTTCTTTTAGGCTATTTATGTGGGCAGGTAATTCTTCTTCTGATTTTGCTATAAGATTTTGATCGTCCGCAAACAGGAGTTATTTAATGGTGTAATTTGTCGTTGGTTCTTCTTCTGTGTTCTGTTCAACATGCGGTGTTGTTACGGTCTCTATTTTCCTGGATTCTTTACATGTGCTGTCTATATAGGTTGTGAACAAAAGGGGGGACAGGACACAACCTTGTCGTACTCCGGATCTTATGGTGAAGGATTCTGATTTTCCTCAGTTTGTTCTTACCGTGCATTCACTGTTGTAGTATAAACTTTTACATGGGTTTGTTAGATGTGTATTGCATCATATTCTCATATATGTTAGTTAGTTAGTTAGTTAGTTAGTTAATTAGTTAGTTAGTTAGCTAGCTAGCTAGCTAATTAGTTAGTTAGTTAGCTAGCTAGCTAACTAACTAGCTCGTTCGTTCGTTCGTTCGTTGGTTCGTTGGTTGGTTGGTTGGTTGGTTGGTTGGTTGGTTGGTTAGTTAGTCGCGGTTCCATTTTCACGGCAACGGGTTGTCCCCAGTATGCCCCGTTCTTGTGCCTCATATATACCATAGCAGTCTGCATGGCGGTGTGGCATGATGCGATTGCGCTTCAGTCCCCTCTTCAGACAGCGCAGATAGCAGGCTATGGCAATTGTTCCCTACACAGGCCAATTGAACTTCAAAGTTGACTTCCCGTTCAGAAAGTAATGATAAACTATTGAACGTAAACTTTTCTAGAAAATCGACCTGGCGTTGGGGTTGATTACAAGGTCCTGCAAAGGACATGAACATTCTACATAATTCTCTGTGTCGATCTAATCCTGCCAGCACAAAGGACATGGACGTTTAACACAATTCTCTGTGTCGATCTAATCCTGCCAGCACAAAGGACATGGATGTTTAACACAATTCTCTGATTGATTGATTGATTAATTAATTGATTTAGGAATCGACATCACAGCATTCGGGGCATTCCCATAATTGCTCCGTCCCCATCCTCAGCAGCCAGCGAAGAGTTCCACCACTAATAGTACCAGTAGCAATCTGATTGTAAGTCCGTCTCGCCTTTCCTTTGAGCGTTGAGCGTTGGCCAGATCCCTTCGTCACTCCTCGTTGTCTCATTCTTGCCAGACCATGGTAATCCATTTGCTCCTCCGAGGTGTGCACGTGCTCCCACAAGGCCGCAACCACGTCTGCCTTGTCATGTATCAATACTCCACCAAGTTCTGCAGAGCCAGCCAATCTGTCCGCCTGTTCATTTCCCAGCACACCGGCATGCCCCGGAGAAAAGATCCAGGCGATGCTTGTCACCCGTGACCTCCGAAGCGAAGCAAGCCACTCCGCACGAAGTCTGCCCGTCCTCACCCTCGTCAGCATGCTTTCTGAGTCAGTTACAATCACGATGTGTGTGTGTGTCGTATTCTCCATCCAGCGCAGAGCCGCAGTGACTGCCTCCACTTCCATTCTTAAGCTGGATGTTGTGGTATCATATGCCAGGCTCTCCTGCACCAAACATCGACCATTAGCTTTGGCTATGAAACCCCAGCCACTTCTCTCACCTCTTGACACCGAACCATCTGTGTAGATAATCACATCACTCGAGTGAGCATTGTCCTGAATTAGTTGCTGGATTTCCACTTCCGTGGCCCCTGCTGGCCACTCCCTGCACTCCCGGCTTAATATGATTATAACTCTGCACAAGTCTGACTGCTCGGCTGGCACTCTGACTGCTCGGCTGGCACTCTGACCCACTCCTCTCCACGCCTAATGTTCTCCAAGGGGCACACCTGTCTGATCGTATCCTCCGCCTGAGCCATCCATGATTTCCCTCTTATCAGTCGCTGACCCTTAACTGCGTCCAGCGCCTCATGCAGTGGGTGGTCTGTGTCTGCAGCTACTCTGAGGTATGCCTTCGCCTGCATCACCTTGAGCCTACCAGCAACAGTCGGCAGACCAAGGATGTAACGCATACACACTATTGGGGTGTCTTTAGTGCATCCCAGAATGACCCGCATAGCTTCGTTCTGTATGCGCTCTAACTTCACCAGCTGACTCTCTGAGACAGTGAGCAGACCTAATCCATAATCAATTACTGAGAGGATCAAGTGCTGGTATAGTGTGAAAAGCATTCTCTGCTCTATGTCCTTTGCAGCCATAGTTTTAAGTGCATTGAGTCCCTTTTGAGTTCTTGTCACGACCGTCTCCACATGGTCCTTGAAGGATAGGCTCCTTCTCTGTGTCGATCTAATCCGGCCAACACGACACAAAAGATACCTCCTGTACCCCACTCCATTTCTCGTCTACTTCGGTCTCTTCATGAGCCGACCATTAATTACCCAACACACAACATGCCTTCCGTGCATGTAAGAATTACACGGGCTAACACATAAATAGACATACACTTTTTGCCACCAATACGCATAGACGTGTCACCTCTGTTGTCCGTGTCTTTGTTTGATTAACTGGTTGGTTTGTCGGTAGGCTCGATCAGTGGCTCGTTGGTATCTTGGCTGCTTGTTTCGTTGGTTGGTTAGTGTGTTGTTTGGTTTGGAATTAGCATACAGGGTACAAATTGTGTGTGTGTGTGTGTGTGTGTGCGTGCGTGTGTGTGTGTGTGTGTGGCGGAGGGGGAGGATGGAGGAAGTGCGGTCCACACCGGATCGCACGACCAGAATGGGTAGACGAAATGAGCGTTTGTAAAATGTGTGCGATGTTCAGCAAGTGTTTACATTATTGTTTATATTTTTTATTTTTTTTTTATATACTTGTAGTTAATTATGAGTGATTGCTTGTTGTATTGGTTGTTGGTTGTTTGGTATGGTTGTTTTTTTCTTCTAGATCAGTTGATTGTTTGTTGTGTGCCTTTTTTATTTTGTTTTGATTGATTGACTTATAGGGATAGTTAACATTTTTGATGGATTAATTGGTTGACTGTTTGTGTGTTTGCTTAGTTGATTGGTTATTTGGTTGGTTGTTTACTTGTTTGTTTCTTTGTTTGATTAACTGGTTGGTTTGTTGATAGGTTGGTTCAGTGGCTCGTTCGTAGCTTAGCTGTTTGTTTCGTTGGCTGGTGGTTGTTTGGTTCTTTGTTTAAATGTTTGTTTGGTAGTTTTATTTGTTTTTTTTTCTGCGATCACAATGAGTTGCAGCACTAGTGACGTCTGTCTCATAATGTGCCAGTATAAAGACGTTCTTCCTTGCAATATCTCCTCTCCCTCTCCCTCTCCCACCCTCCCCTCTCTCTCTCTCTCTTTCTTTCTCTCCCTCTCTCCTCTCTCTCTCTTTCTTCTTTCTTCTCTCTCTCTCTCTCTCTCTCTCTCTCTCTCTCTCTCTCTCTCTCTCTCTCTCTCTCTCTCTCTCTCTCTATTCTCTCACAACTTCTAACAGCCGTTATAAGTGAAGGAAAAACCAGACGGACCAGGTATTATAAGTACTAACCGGGGCCAGGCGCTATCACTCCGTCAGCTTCCTTAAAATGATTTGAGTTCCATCCCTTGCGAGACTAAGCTGCCATTGGTAAGGTAGACATGACCAGCCAATAATTGTGTCATTTTCAAACGAAAAGACACAATGCACAAACCCTGACTTGACTGACAATCAAAGGAACCCGTGTAACAAACACAAGGTCACGTTCACGAGGGAACTCATTAGTACACCTGACAATACTGCACTTTAAAGGACAAGGACGAATGACAGGAAAGGGAACATCAGAATGTTTCACTCCAGGTAAGAAAATGACAGGGGTACCAAGTTACGCAGCTGACAGGTCGTTCATCATATTACGCATAATGTGTACATACATTACGAAATGCTTTCTTTCTGTGATATTTAATGTCACATGTGAGTCGTGTGCTTGTTCCGCTACATTCTTTCGGAAGAAACAATAGAAGTCAAGCTAGGTACAATTAGTACGCTGGTGGGTTTATTTTGGAGGAGGCAGGAACATCCATGGACGAGTTCGGAGTCCTATGGTGATTAACTAAATTGGACAGAACAGAAGCCAAGATAAAGGTGTCTGTAAGAGACAGTGATAGAGAGAGAAATCAAATCAAATCAAATCAACTTTATTAGGGTCACAAATTGGGCGCGCAGGCCCGTATTACATTCGGCCCTTCCAATCACTCGTCTTTCATTCATCAAGAGCATTATACATTTACATAGGAAGAAAATTAAACATTGTGAAATGAATGTTGTAAACATAAACAAGGCAAATTACCATGTTATGAGGCCCATCTCCCACCAACCCATACATCACCCCACCCACACACACACCCCAACCTACCCACACACACGCACACCAAGGGACACATACATACCCCACCAACCGACCCATCCCCCTTCCGCACATCCCCCACCCACACACTTCCCCCTCACCTGTTCCCCCAACCAAAACATACTCGCCACCCACAAATATTCCCCCACCAACCCACGCATCCCTCGCCCACCCACATACACATCCTCTCCCCATCCACACCTCAAACCACCCGTCCTCCAGCCACATCTCCATTGACCACATATTCACCACCCACGCACACAATCCCCCACCAACCCACACATCGCACATCCACTCACACATCCCCAAACCATACACACACATCCCCACTAACTGACATCTCCCCCCCCCCCCCACACACACACATACATCTCCCTAACCACCCATACATCCTCAATCCACTCACACACACCCCACCACCCACACATACATTCTCCACCCACCCATGCATGCCTTAACCCAATCCCCCACTACACAATCCCCCACCCGCACATCACATACATCCCCTACCACGCAATATTTCCAACCCACGCACCGCACACACACATATCCCTCACCAACACATCCCACACCCACATACCACCACACATCCCCACCTACACACCACACACATATTCCCCACCCACATACCGCACAATATTCCCACCCACAACCACACAGATACCCTTACCCATCCACCCCACATATCCCCACCCACACACCACAAAAATCCCCCATCCACACACACACCTCACCCACACAATATCCCTAACCAACACACCACACACCTTTCCCCACCCACACACGCATTCCCTACCGAGAGAGAGAGAGAGAGAGAGAGAGAGAGAGAGAGAGAAAGAGGAAGAAAGTACTGTAGAGAGAGGGAGAAAGTGAGAGAGAGAAAGAGAGAGAGAGAGAGAGAGAGAGAGAGAGAGAGAGAGAGAGAGAGAGAGAGAGAGAGAGAGAGAGAGGGAGAGAAAAGTAAAGTTATATATAAACTACGGGCAAGTATCTATGATTATGCCTATATCTCAACTTCAGACTGGGACCTAGTCTAAGATTATGTGGATCTCACTGGAATAATATCTACACAGAACTCACGTGACACGATTCAAGACCCGAAGCCCTCCAATTAAAGCAAAGATGTATGGAGATATCAAAACTCTCAAAAAACAACATCCTGATTCATATTTGAAACCTTCATTGAAGTCTGATAAAGGCATCAGAAGAAGACGACGGGAATGCCGATCTCAGAGCCTGGCTTACGTGGAAATCTATGTTGATTGCTGGTACAATTACAAGATAATTGCATTATTTGCCAGAACTTGTTTGGGGCTTGATCGTCTTTCCGAAATGAATGAGGTTAAAGAAAGGATAGAGTTATTTTTCAGGTGGAGTTGCAGCGCGTTGATGATTGAAGTCGTTTTTTGTTTATGTGTTTGTATCTGTGTGATACAGTCAACAATATCTCAAAGTAACACCACATTGCCCTACGGCGAGACATCATGTCCCGAAGCAGTTTTCTGCTACGGGTCTGTAATATGCTAGAGCCATCACATTGTGCAGGCCTGAATCCTCAACTGGCGAATGACGACCGTAGGCGTCGAACACTCGTCAGACTGCCCGCATTGCATGATTAGTTTAGCTCCTTATCAGCTGTGTTGACTTATTGGTCGGTTGATTGGTTGGTTGATTGGTTCGTGGATTGGTTGGTTGATTGGTTGGTTCGTTGGTTGGTTGATTGGTTGGTTGATTAGTTGGTTGATTGGTTGGTTGATTCATTGGTTGAATGGTTGGTTGATCGGTTGGTTGATTGGTTGGTTGATTGATTGGTTGATTGATTAGTTGATTAATTAGTTGGTTCATTGGTTGGTTGATTAGTTGGTTGAATTGTTAGTTTATTAGTTACTTGATTGGTTGGTTTGGTTGGTTGGTGGATTGGTTGGTTGATTGGTTCATTGATTGGTTTGTTTAATGATTAATGATCAGTTGGTTGATTGGTTGGTTGAATGATTAATCGATTCGTTGGTTAAATGTTTGGTTGATTGGTTGGGATTGTGGTCTAATGGTTGGTTGAATGGTTGTTTGGTTAGTTGATTGGTTGGTTGGTTGATTGATTGTTGGCTGGTTGATTGGTTGGCTGGGTGACTGGTTGATTGAAGTGCTGGTTTATTTGTTGGTTGAATTATTTTTTTTATTTTATTTTTGGTTGGTTGGTTGAATGGTTGGTTTACTAGTTAGTTTAATGCTTGATTGATTGGTTGGTTATATAAAGTTAGTTGCATGTTCTTTACATTATTAGGCATTACAAATTCATAGTTCCATAGTTTGCCAGTGCTTTCTGACCGTCGCTTATATCATTGTAAAAATCAACGAAAAACGATTTACTCTCAATTGGAAAGCGGCTGACATCGAACCATGTTTCACGAGATTGTAAACCTTCGTTCACTGCGTTTAAGGCCCGGACTCGGATGTGTACTCTGAGGCTTCCTATATTGAACACATGTTGGCTGTTGCATGACTGACGTGTGTAGCTGTTATTGTGTATCGAACGCTTATTTTAGTATTATTTGAAGTTAGCATTGATTACTAATTTCTACGTTTCTCACGTCCACAGAACTTGGAGCGGGCTCAGAAATTTGGCTCCATGTTGCTGCCCCAGAAGACGATGTCGGTGAGTGTTTGATGTTTCTCTTGTTTTACATGTATTACCACTAGCGGTGGTGGTTTGCGCGGTATTGGTGGTGGTGATGGTGATGCTGGTGATATATGAAGCTGATGATGCCAATATAGTTGTTGATGTTGGTGATGGAAAATTGACGTGGAATTTATCATGGTAATTGTGATTTCAAATTTTCAGACTCTTGAAAAAATATAAAAATCCATTGATGTGTGTTGTTGTTGTTGTCGTCGTCGCCATCGTTCTTCTTCTTCTTCTTCTTCTTCTTCTTCTTCTTCTTCTTCTTCTTCTTCTTCTTCTTCTTCTTCTTCTTCTTCTTCTTCTTCTTCTTCTTCTTCTTCTTCTTCTTCTTCTTCTTCGTCATCGTCTTTTCTTCTGTCACTGTTCCTGCTGCCGCTGCGACGTTTATATTTCATTTTCTGAAATGATGTCTGAATGCCCAGCTTTTCTTGGTGCGATCATTAATTAATATTTAACCTGTTAACTCCAGTTTCCAATTTGATAATTATAGCTAGAGTGGCAATATTTATTACCTGAACTATTGAAAAAAATATGTAGTTGTGCATGCATTGAAGACCTGAAAAGGTCAACGGACTCCCAAACAACATAAATGAGCTGTGTTTATTTAAACAGCTGACTGCCTGATTTTCAAATGTCAAGATCTAACCTGATGAGACTAAACTAGGTCTGTTTATAGTCCTTTACTTAATTTAAAGCTAACTAATACCTACTACTTGATTAAGAAATATTCATTATATTATTTCAAATGAATACAAATCAAGATGCAGGTAAATGTACCAGGCAATAAATCGTACATTCTATGGTTTGTGTCTTCGATACTCAAATGTTTGTTTATTCGCCGTACTATTGCTTCCATGCCCATTGGCTCCAGGAAAATAAAATATACGTGATGAAATATAGCGTACAATGATCAATCGTCACAGTTATTCTCAGATTTACAGTAACAAATGTCATATATTTTGAAATGTCAAACTGAAATGGTATTTCTTTGTTACTTAGCATGGTTTTGTAACTGAGAAAACTCGTTTCATTATCACAGGAAGTATTGCGTTATATTTGAAAAAATGTGTGATCATTATTACACAATTTTGTAAACAATATAAAATAACACGAAGTAATGCAGCTTTACAGAACATTGTTACGGAAAACACAGGACGTTATGACGACTAGCCTTTATCAGCAAACAGATACATACACAAAACACTACATATAAACCGGGGAAGGCAGTACAGTGACTACATTAAGGCATAAGAAAGGGATGAGAAGAATGGAACGATGGAAACAATGAAAAGAAAATGAAATTGGAAAAAAAGTGCTACTTATGTCAGAATCCCAGGCTGTGATATTACACAGTTCTGGATCGACTTCCTCAAATGTTGTCTGCTTACCACTACGAATGCCACTTACATTGAGGATTCTTGAATAACCTTTATTTCTACAGAGTACACATTGTACTGGAATGTAATAACCCCTCCCCACGACAAGGTAGTATCGAGGTGACGCATAAACAGCGGGGTAGTGCCCGTTTATGAGCTTCGTGTATCGAGATGCCAAACTGTGATAAACATATTGTGGAAGCAGGAGCACCGAAAAGGCGAATTTTTTTTTTTTTTAACCTTTCTGCACTTATAGTAGTGTGAAGTAAATAATCAGCGCATCTCCCGTGTGTTACTAGAGCACTACCAGCAAGTAAGCAAATATATGAAGTAAACAATCAGCGCATCTGTCGTGTGTTACTAGGGCATTACCAGCAAGTAAGCAAACATGTCAAGTAAACAATCAGCGCATTTCCCGTGTGTTACTAGAGCACTACTGGCTAGTAAGCAAATATATAAAGTAAACAATCAGCGGATCTTCCGTATGTTACTAGAGCACTACTAGCAAGTAAGCAAACATGTGAAGTAGACAACCAAAGCATCTCCCGTGTGTTACTAGAGCACTACTAGCTAGTAAGCAAATATATGAAGTAAACAATCAGCGCATCTTCCTGTGTTACGAGAGTACTACTAACTAGTAAGGAAACATGTGAAATAAACTATGAGCGCATCTCCCGTGTGTTACTAGAGCACTACTAGCAAGTAAGGAAACATGTGAAGTAAACAAAGTGCGCTTCTCCCGTATGTTACTATAGCACTACTAGCAAGTAAGCAAACATGTGAAGTAAGCAATGTGCGCATCTCCCGTGTGTTACTAGAGCACTACTAGCAAGTAAGCAAACATGTGAAGCAAACAATCTGCGCATCTCCCGTGTGTTACTACAGCACTATTTGCTCATAAGCATACATATGCAGTAAACAGTCAGCGCATCTCCCGTGTGTTACTAGCACTACTAGCTATTAAGCACACATGTGAAGTAAACAATCAACGCATCTCCCGTGTGTTACTAGAGCACTACTAACTAGTAAGGAAACATGAAGTAAATAATCAGCGCATCTACCGTGTATTACTAGAGCACCACTAGCTAGTAAGCAAACATGTGAAATAAACCATAAGCGCATCTCCCGTGTGTTACTAGAGCACTACTAGCAAGTAAGCAAACATGAGGAAGTAAACAATCTGCGCATCTCCCGTGTGTTACTAGAGCACTACTAGCAAGTAAGCAAACATGAGGAAGTAAACAATCTGCGCATCTCCCGTGTGTTACTAGAGCACTACTAGCAAGTAATCAAACATGTGAAGTAAACAATCTGCGCATCTCCCGTGTGTTACTACAGCACTATTTGCTAATAAGCAAACAACAGTAACACTGTAACATGCCATGTATGTCGTAAGAGGCAACTACTAGTTATTTATCTCATGCCGTACAAAACATTAGCTACACAATCCAGCCATTCATTAACAAGTCTAAAGATAAGGAGAAAAAGCTTTTTGTTTCGTTCACTCTCTTTGATCGTTGTCCACCCTGGACTGATCTTTTGCGTGATCTTTGCTGGCTTTCCATATTGCTAGTGTCCCTCGCCATCAGGCGAACCCACTCCGACTCCAGAGCTAATTATAATTTACGTCCCGATGTCAAGGACGGGAAGTTAACACTTTAGTCCAGATGACCGGTGTAGGGCTTGAACCCGCTACCTCGATATTCTAATCCATACAAAAGAAAAGAGCGATCTTCTACACGAGATATAATGCGATGGGGAGAAAGCCGTAAGGAGTCCAAATGGCCGACTGACATTCTTTCACCAAGTACGATCTTGAGAATGTGCACCTGGAGTGTCACAAATAGGTATGAATTGGAAAAGACAGCACAGGTGGTAGACAAAGTGACATATTATCAGATTTACAATTTTGGGAACGAAACAGATGAAGAAATTATTTATTAAACATGTAGAGAAGAGAATTGGAAAAATATATGAAAAATATTGGGGATGACAAGTAACGAGTTACAAGAAATAGCATAAGACCGAACAACATATCTTGAGCGTGCTGAAGGGCTGTTCTTCAATGGGGAATAAAAGGCAGAGAAGAATAACCAATGCAAGCTGAGTTGTTTAGTTAGTGTTGCATATACTGTGTTTTACGTTGCTATTAATCCAAGAGATATCAGTCCAAGTATCAAACCCACGGGGGACTGCGTGATCTCGAGTGATGGTGTCCGCCTCGAGTGCTGGAGGTCCCGGGTTCATTCCCTGGCGAGGACCGGGAATTTTATCAGGTGGACTTCTAGTAATAAAATTTCCCCTGGTCTCTGTGTGGTGAGATCGGACGCCCGTGTGTATTGTTGCGCACGCAAAAAATGTTAGCAGTGTCACCAACCGCCTCAGAGGGACCCATGGCCGCCGCATAGTGGTACTTTAAGGCACTGGCCATCGTCAAGGATCGGGTGATCACGATTGGTGGATCCACGACATCAACATAAAAAGATGTGAATACAAATTTTCAACTTCTCAAGAACATAGCTATAACATAGATACAAAGCAAGGCTGCTCCAGAAGTTCGGTTTTCATAGTTCCTTTATTCATGAATCACATAGGACGGTTAGGGGGTCGACATGTCGTAGATACAAAAGTTACAAGTGTCCAGCATAACTCCGTTACAATATAAATATGTTCCGTATCTTTCCTTAATTTATCTGTTATTTGGATCAAACGCGGGTTGTCAACCTCCTTTGCTTAATAACTCATTCTACATTCCTGATGGTACCCGTCCCAATATTATAGTGTGTGTGTGTGTTGTTGTTGTTGTTGTTTTTTTTTTTTTTGCGCCAATATAAAATTCAATATCTCAGTAACCAACTGCGGGAAAATGACGAGATTTAGCATATAAACTTATCATTATGTCCACCCAACAAAAAAAATGTGTGTTCTGGAGATTGTACAGCAGATTTCAATGTTTGTTTATATGCGGTATATAATTTACGGCTTAGAGATTAAGTCCATCATTTTAAGAGTATTACAGCTTCAGCAAGACACATCCGCGCGATTTTTGAAATTGTCTCGCGGTTTTCGTTTTGGCACAAACAGCGCGGAGTTAAATGGTATTGTTCAGAGGTGTCTCCAGTGAGGGTTCTTTCATGAAACGTGATTATATAAATAAACTAGCTGACTCGACCCGGCTTCGCCCAGCCCTGGCGGGGATTTATCTATCTATCTATCTATCTATCTATCCATCCATCCATCCATCCATCCATCCATCCATCCATCCATCCATCCATCCATCCATCCATCCATCCATCCACCCATCCACCCACCCATCCATCCATCCATCGACCCACCCACCCTCCCAGCCATCCAGCCAGCTACCCAGCCAGCCAGCCAGTCAGCCATCCATCCTTTCATCCACCCACCCACCTTTCTACCTACCTACCTACCTACCTTTCTGTCTGTCTGCCTACCTGCCTGCCTGTCTGTCTGTCTGTCTGTCTGCCTGCCTGTCTGTCTGTCAACCAATCCGCGCTATTAAATATTGATCAAAGTTACTGGAAAAAATGTGAGGACCATGTGTTGAAAGAGGAAGAGGACTATTGGAGAAAGGATGGATTGAATTTTATGCAACCGAGAGCAATCATCAACCTACTGGAATCGTCCGACACAGATTAAGGTCTGAGCAGATCGCAGACCTTAATCTACGTACACACTTACTGGGATATTTTGCTCCAACTATTCAAATTGCAGGCTCTAAACATTACGGCATCAGTATAATGTCAATGGCAACAGTTTGTATTCCACTGTGATGAATTTTCAATTCCGCAAGCCCTCAGCGGTGACAAACAACTGTATTGAAACACACACACACACACACACACACACACACACACACACACACACACACACACACACACACATACACACACACTAAACGTATTGAATACCAACAGAAGTGTAATATAATATTGCGGTGGAAACTGACATATTCTGGCATAACAAAAAACGTGAGAGTAAACACGTTGTCAAATTAGATGACAACACACGTGCATACGAATCAATCTATAAACTTCAATGAAAAGAGGACCAACATCTTGGTCGTTAAGAAGAAAGCCCACTACAGAGACACTGACAACTATTTTCATAGTGCAAAACAGGTAATCATGTTTCGTCTCTGAACGATAAACAGCAGAGTAGACAGTCTTTCACGAAGACTCAAAGCGGGTCTGTCACCCATGTGTACGTATGAACAAACTACACAGACTGCTGAACAGATCCTTAAAAATGGAAACATGATGACTAAATTGCGGTATCATTTCTGGTCACTCCATACGCACATTAACGCACAGCTATTTGGAAGCTTTCACGAACTCAATATAAAAAGCTGACATGAAAACTTGTGTACACTTTATTAACCAGCAGCTGAAGAAACAAGAAGGAAATGAAAAATAAGGTAAGAAATATATTCCTTCTACTTTCCTGTTAATTTACAAATTATTTACCCCGTGTCTCTGTAAATTCTCTGTCTTTACTAATATTACACATTGCACCCCTCTCAGGATTCTCCGTGGTGAAGTGGTCAAGCCGTCTGACTCGGGCTTCAAAGGTTGTTTGTTCGATTCCGGGCCGCGTCCTTTATTTCACGAGTGCATTTTTTCGGAGACTCCCGGGGGTCGTCGCTGGAGCTACGGAGTTCGTGCTTTGTGCGACGCTTTCCGCGCTGCGGAAAGAAACTGAGCCATATTGGATAAAAACCAGGTGCAATGCAGCCGACCCTGTCGACTTTTAAGCTACTTCTTTCATTGTACCCACTCCCATACGAATTCGGATACGCCTTGTGTGTCATCTGAATTGCCGGGGCGTCCATTACTGTAAACATAAATTTGTTAGCGAGAAATCACTAGTTGTTCAGCAAAACATCAAAGAAATGTCGCCGCTTTCGATGATTTAAATTGTTTTTGGATCTATCAAAGACATATTCCTTGGGTGGGGGTAAAAATAAGACGGCTGGAAAATTTTCATAACGATGCAACAGACAAAATATATATATAATATATATATAAAATATATTTTCAAAATAATTGATCGTGAATGAAGGCATTCTTTGTGGGACATACTATGGGAGCACGACTTGCTTTCAAGACTGATGGTTGACTTGTGTGTCGTAGGTTTCTTGCTGTCACCCCACGACATCACATCCCATCATCAAGCGACTGTTCTTAACCGTGCATTGCTTACTAAATTTTACATTGCACAGTAATTATTTATTGTATCTAATTCTAGACCTGGCCATGCTTTATTTTTGAACCCCGACCGTATAATCCCTATAACAGTTACACTGTTATAAAATCCCTTGGCAGTTGGAAATCGAAAAAGAATAGCCTAACGGCTCTGCCCGGGCAAAATTTCGAGTTGAAAATCTACCCAAAGTATTTCAGGATCTTCGCCGGTGCTACGGAGTTCGTGCACTAAGCTGAGTTTCTCCAGACTCAGGGTTGAGTTAGGAGGAGAACGGAGCACTTATGGGTTACACCCGTGTGCCGTGATGTTGATCCATCGACTAAACTAAACTAAACTAAACTAAACTAATCCAAGTTGATTTTCTAGGCAATATTACATTCAGTAGTTTCCCATTGCTTTCTGAAAGAAAAGTCAGAGTTTAAGTATAACTGATCGATGCTGGGAATATACCCACTACCTCGCCATCAGCGCATAAAATAAATTTATGAGCGAGCGCTCGTAGACTTTTGGCCGCGCTAAATTATGAGTTGTCTAGTAGAGAAATATTTAATATCATTATCATGTGACATGCCGATACGCGTGGTGGTCATGTTTGGCCATCTTACACGATCACCAGAGTCGTGGATCAGCTCCGTGTTCTTGTCACGACCATGACACGTGGCCAAGCCATCCAAATATTTACTTCTCTGTCATATTGTCTTTTCTTCTTAATCTTGCCAGTTATCACCGAATTCTCTAGTTTATTTCTTCTCATAATGTGTCCCAAAATATTGTGTAATAAAGAATTAATACATTTTAAACTACCTTCCGCTGTCCGTTTCAACATTTATCCATTACAAAAATTGATCAATCAATTAGCAAAATAGTAAATGTGACGAAACTAATCCCTTCATTGAAATGATTGTGCCGGTATATTGAATTATTTATTATGAGACAGTATTGAATTATTTGTTTACTGATTCTGCAGTCTGTTTTGCTTTTCGCTGTTGCTATTGATTTATTTGCCCGGTGATATTGATTTATTTACTAGTTGATATAAATTATATTTAACGGAACCTGTTATATTATTTACAATTTGCCAGAGGTTTTTGTAACAGATGATAAAGAATTATTTATCAGATTATAAAGTAGTATCTATCATCAAAGAGATTGTGACCGTCGCCATAGAACCAAGTAATTCATTCTTGTTAGATAGTCAATTATTGTTGAGCCATATATTTTAGATTAGCGCTAGCAGATGAGCATTGTAATCGGATTACGGCAATAAACGACAGGTCTGCCGTTATCTTTTGGTCAAGGGCAGAAATGGCTTCTCGTGCACTGTAGATGGGCACATTATACAATGGAGGAAATATCAACTTTATATAATGGCTGTGAAAGAACTAACAACTTTATTTAGTACAATTATAATGAAATGAAAATAAATGTAATGGCATATAAATCTCCTAGTTAAAGTTCAACCACCACTTCTCCAGATGTTATGTTCCCAATCAAGGCAGTAAAGTATGCCATTTCCCACGCTATGCTCAACATTGTGGAGTAAGGTAAACGTAAGTAAAATAAATGTTTCCTCAACTCGGGGTGCATTGGGTATAAGGTGCTGACTCCATGTTTAATAGACAAATCGTTATTCACTGGGTGATGTGGTCAGAATCTTGCCGGCCGTCTTTACTTCCCAGAACAATTCCTTAGGCTGGGGTAACCGGAGGAGAAAAGTGATCCGGTTGATTAACATCTAAGGATAGGGATTCGAACATATTGTCAACGGGTCTGTAGGCAAGGGTACACTACACTTCATTGTATTTAGTTGCATATACTTTACAGGAAATAGCAGTCAACCCCAGCATTTTTTGGCTGTTCGTGATTCCTGGGCAAGTTTACGTTCAGTAGTTTGTCATTGCTTTCTAAACGACCGGTACCCATACTATTTCATACAAAAACTAACGCAAAAAGGTCTGCTCCCAAATCGCCCGCAGTTGTGTTTCGAATGCGGTATGCGGGATTACGAACTGCGTCCGTAATTTCTTCGCCACGGAGTCGGTCTTCATGGTAGGTGTCAGAGTCCGACAGTGGACAGCGATGCAGGGACATCGTTACGACCGCCAGGCGACTTAGCTCCCAGTAAGGGATGCAACCACTTCGTTGCGCCGCCAGGCGAATGAGTTACCGGCCTGCGAGATCGCTGGCTGACCAGCGGTCAGGCCGCCAACGCAAGACGCACGACTGCCACGTGACGCCACGTCAGGCAGGAGGCAAGTTGCCTACCAGGTCCAGACAGCTCTGGGGACACGGAACAGGACGGACGTGTGAGAAAGGCATTGTGTGGTTTCTGTATTGAAAGGCGAGTGTCTGGACATCTTGCGAGTCAGACTTGTGACTGTATTGTGGATGTAAGTTGTAGAGTATTCATTATATGTATTTGTGATCATCGTTCTGTATTTGATATGTTAATAAATCCACCAAACGATGTATCGTTGAGTCTTACGTCAAATCACGTTGTATTTGTACTGTCTCACACTAGTTAGGAAAGCGAGCCAAGTTTAAGACCCTGACATGTGTGAACGTGGAGGGCTCGTCCAGCTTTAATTTAGTTATATTTGAACGTGAATAGCTTGTCCTTGTTGAACATTGAATTTAATTAGACTTAGATTTAAACTTAAATGTGATCATGGAAGGCTCATTTTGATTGTTACTACATTATTTAAACATGTGTAAGACCATTTGTAAACGTACAATGCATACATTTTGTTTGATCCTGTAAGCGTGTAAAACATTTGTGATTTGTGAAACTTGTCACCGTTTTGACCTTGTCGACATTGTGATCTTGTCGCCATTTTGACCTTGTCGCCATCTTGTAAACTTGATGTCTATGTCCTTACTGAATGTCATCTTGATGTAAGTGATGTGTCATCAATGTGGTAGAGTGTTAAGATACTTGTAGATTGTCTTTGTGAATTGAGTTTGTGGAACGCAAAAAGTGTTTGGAAAGAAAGTACGTGTATTGAAAAAAAAACTGTTGACGGACAAACTTACGACATACAATTATACTCAACGCCATACAAACCGAATCAACACTTAGTGACAAGCAGGCACACACCAACAAATAGACGCTAATTTATCTTCTTCCAAAATAAAAGCAGGTTTTTCCGTACCATCCGAAACCTTGCCGTAGAGGTCATTTGCGATTCGAAGTAACGACCCTACAGTTCCTAGCCCGATTTTCCAACCGTTCTTCACCGCATCCAGGGCACTTGAGTATACTTTTTTTCTTTTCGTATACTATAAAAATGCATTTTTAGGCACATATCGTCCATATAAACAGATTGTAATTTGTTGATTACTAACCACTTATAACATATTGTGTGTGGCTGGTATTTCATTGACATTTTTCCATCATGTCTTCATTATTTGATTTCATCGATATGGGCATAAAATTACAGTTACATGGTGATGAACTCACTAAGTGGAGTGAGGAGAAATACGCTGAATACCTAGTAGTTCAGGAAAAAGCTACCGAACGCGATGAAAGAGCAGCAGAACGCGAAGAAAGAGCAGCTGAAAGAGCTCTTAAACAGGCAGAAGCAGAAAGAACTGCAAAGCAATTAGAGGCAGAAACAGCCTTAAAGCAAGCAGAATTGTCTGAAAAGACAAAGCAAGCCGAATTAGAACTGACTGCAAAGCAAGCTGAGATAGATAGTGAGTTGAAAAAGGCAGAAATAGCAGCTCAGAGTAAAAGAGAAGAACTGGAGTTACAGTTAAAGATGAAACAACTTGACACTGAGACTGCGATGAACAAAGAGTATAAGAAATCTGAAAGACTGGAGAAAGAAAACCAGTATAAGAAATATCAAGGTATTGTACGTAATTATACCTCGGGTGACTGCATCGCAGCCTTTACCCAAAATTTTGAAACTTTAATGGAACATTATCAAGTTCCACTGTCTGAATGGAATATTGTGTACATGAGGAGTTTGTCAGGGGAACCTCTTAAAGTTATTGAAACCATCCCCAAAGACCTCAGAAAAGATTACCATTATCTGAAATCTAAGATTATGGCACATTTTATGTTAGATGAGGCAGGTTACAGAGAACAGTTCAGTAAATTGAGCCCAAAACCGACTCAAACGTTCTCTGACTACCTCTGCTTAGTCCGAGATATTTTCACCAAATGGACTTCAGCAGCCAAAATTGAGAAAAGTTATGAGAGATTGGAAGATCTAATCATTAGAGACAAAATTGTGTCATCTATTCCTTCAGCCTTTGCAAAATTTTTGTTAGAGAATGAATGCTCTAGTGTGGATGAGATTGAGAGACGTGGGTCGGCTTACTACACAGCCAACAAACATTGCTTTGCTACTGAAGATACTAACATTAACTTTGTAGCAGCGGCTAATTATGATAAACAAACCTATAGTAGGCAGAAATTTCGTAAGCCTACCTCTGAGAAATTTTATCATTGCATTCATTGTAATAAGTCTCATCATCCGAATGAGATGTGTGATAAAAACCCTGAGTATGAGACGTACTTACAACACAAGGTAAACCAACGAAATCAGGAACGTGAAACCTTCAAGAGTGCTACTAAATGTTTTCTCTGTAAGGCGTTCGGACACCATCGGAATACTTGTAAGGGCAGGCAGATGATAAAAAAAAGCAGGTGCCGCCGTGGATGACAATTCCACTTCTGAAGAAGAAGAGGCAGAGAAACATCCTGTGAACTCAGCACAGGCTTTTGACATATACGGCGAAAACACATGCTATGTTTGTAACACCTTCTTTGAAGATGGTATTTTAACATGCGGTCATACCATCCCTACTGCCAATGAAGAAGCTAATTTGGTAGTAGACTCAAAAGGCAAAATAATCATCCATCACGGATATGTAAATGGCGAACCGGCTACAGTCCTTCGCGATACGGGCAGTTCAATCATTGGCCTGAAAAGAACGTTCATATTGCCTACAGATTACACAGGCAGGCACGTAACATGTAGAACATTCTCAGGCAATATTGAAAGATACCCATTAGCATGGGCAGATATTGATACACCTTTCCTCACCGGAAGAGTAAAGTGCGCTGCACTAACCAGTCCAGTTTGTGATATAATTATTGGTAATTTACCTGAGGTAAATGATAAACCTCATGACATAACATCTTCATGTAATGATGATACCATAACATCACCATCAAATGTCATCATTGAAAATATCACACCACCTATTGATGTTAATGTAGCTAATGTAGCACTAAGTTCTCATGACACCATTGAAACTATTGTTCCATCATCATCATCTGATATCATTGAGTGTGTGAACGCAGTAACAAGAGCTACTGCTAGAGTGCAAGATGAAGTAAATCAAACTGAGGCGATACAATTGATCAGCCCAGTTTCACAACCTACTAACACCATGAAGGAAGCATTTGTAACAGCCCAAAAAGCTGATCCTTCATTGTCAAAATACTTTGACCTGATCGGCCGAAAGCCAAAAGTAACCAAAAATGCAAAATGGCATTTTGCTTTGAAAAATAACATACTCACTAGGTATTACACCAGAGGTGACAATACCACAGAGCAAACTGTTTTGCCAACTAGTTACCGCAAACAGGCCTTACATCTTGCACACGATATACCTCTTGCAGGACATATGGCATACGTTAAGACCAGATCAAGGTTATTGACACAATTTCACTGGCCAAAGTTTTGCAATGACATCAAAGAATATTGCAGAAGTTGTGACACCTGCCAGAAATTGATTAAAAAAGGTAAACACCCACAGGCAAAGTTACAAGTCACCGACTTAGCCAGTCGACCTTTTGAAAAGCTATCGGTTGACATAGTGGGCCCTCTCAGTCATACAACAACTAGAGGGAATAAATTTATTCTAACAGTGATTGATCAATGCAGTCGCTGGCCAGAAGCTATTCCGTTAAAGAACATAACTGCCAATGAAATAATGGAAGTGTTCTTCCATATTTTTTCTAGGATAGGGTTTCCAGATACTATCCAATCTGATAGGGGCACTCAGTTTATTGCCGCATCCACCCAAGCTTTCACCAAAATGCTGGGAGTTAAGCAGTGTTTCAATTCCCCCTACCATCCTCACAGTAGCGGAGTAATAGAGAAGTTTAACGGGGATCTTAAGCACATGCTTGCAAAAGTGACGCAAGAACACCCCAACAACTGGGATGTATATCTACCAGCTATTCTTTTTGCTTATCGCGAGGTACCACATGCTAGTACCGGTTTCTCTCCTTTTGAACTTATCTATGGTGCCAAACCACGTGGCCCATTGACCATTTACCACCAAATGTTAACTGACTCTACACCAGTACTTAAACCCATATCATCATACTTATATGTGACATCATTGCGTGAAAGAATCATCAAATCTTGTGTTATTGCAAAGAATGCACTAAAACTATCTGGTGCTACTTATAGACAGTATGCTGACAAAGGTAACAGGACAATAACATTGACACCTGGACAGGACATTCTTCTTCTGCTACCTAGTGACAGACACCTTCTGACTGATTCTTGGCAGGGACCTTTTAAAGTGACAAGACAGATTTCACCTGTAGACTACGAGATCCTTATAAAAAACAAACACAAAATATTTCACATAAATATGCTAAGACCTTACTACAACAGAGACGACGCACAAGACGATACAACAGCTTGTACAGTGATAATAGATCACGAAGACGACGATGCTAGTGACGAAATTCCAACACCTGCATTAGACACGACAGACTGCTTGAAGGAGATCAAAATCAATCCAAATTTAACTCAAGCAGACACAGACAGGTGCAAACAACTTATACAACAGTACAACACCATCTTCTCCAACAACCCAGGACAAACAGAATTAATACAGCATCACATCGCACTTACATCAAATGCACCCATTAGATGCAGACCATACACCATCCCATTACATTACAAAGAACAGTTACATCAAGAAATCATCAACTTAGAGAAAAATAATATCATAAGACGATCCCAATCAGACTACTCATCTCCCATGGTCATAGTACGCAAAAAGGACAATACCATAAGACTGTGCATCGACTACCGAAAACTGAATAAAATAACTGTTCTAGATCTTGAGCCTATGGCAAACACTGACGATCTTCTGACAGAACTGACAGACGCTAGGTTCTTCACGACTGTAGACATGGTTAAAGGTTATTGGCAGATTGCTGTAGACGAACAGAGCAGACATCTGACAGCTTTCGCCTCACCTTGGGGACTGTACGAATGGTGCAAACTTCCATTTGGGCTAGTTAACGCCCCAGCCACATTCGTACGTATGACACGACTACTGCTAAGAGACATTCCTAACATAATCTGCTATATTTACGACATATGCATTCACACACAGACAATGACGGAACACATTAAGACCCTGACATGTGTGAACGTGAACAATACAGAAACCACACAATGCCTTTCTCACACGTCCGTCCTGTTCCGTGTCCCCAGAGCTGTCTGGACCTGGTAGGCAACTTGCCTCCTGTCTGACGTGGCGTCACGTGGCAGTCGTGCGTCTTGCGTTGGCGGCCTGACCGCTGGTCAGCCAGCGATCTCGCAGGCCGGTAACTCATTCGCCTGGCGGCGCAACGAAGTGGTTGCATCCCTTACTGGGAGCTAAGTCGCCTGGCGGTCGTAACGATGTCCCTGCATCGCTGTCCACTGTCGGACTCTGACACGCTCCCCCGGTAACTCCATGAAAGATGTCGTCTTTCATGCTATGTCTGTACCTGTTGGGTTAATAGTATACCCTTGTCAGAGTCTACCTTTCCATTGTTATACAAAACGTTATCAAAATTGCACACATGCCATAGAAACATATAAGAACTGGGAGTTGGGTACTAAGACATTAGACCAAACATTTGAACGGATCAGACAGCACGGACTGACAGTGAAGCCGGCAAAAGTAGACATAGCCTACCAGGAAATATCATTCTTGGGTTACAAAATATCCAATGGCTTTGTCACGACAGACGATAAAATTGTGTCCAAGATACTAAAACTCTCACTTCCGACTACTAAGAAACAAGTCAGAAGTGTGCTAGGCCTAATCAATTACTATAGGCAATTTATTCCGGATTTTTCGGAACTGACCGAGGTCTTTACTAATTTACTAACAAAGGATAAACCTGAGAAAATTGTACACGATGAATGCCTAAAAATCGCATTTCATAAAGTGCTAGCATGTTTTTCCGATAAGAATAAACATAATCTTATCCTTAAATTGCCCGATATCCGTTTACCTTTCAGATTACGCACAGATGCTAGCTCCGTCGCGATTGGAGCAGTCCTGTTGCAGGAGTATAACAACATCCTCCACCCAGTTTATTTTGTATCCCGGAAGCTGAAAGCCCGAGAGCGGGCATGGTCCATTCCTCAACTAGAAGCCCTAGCTCTGGTAGTAGGGATCACCAAATTATCTAGATTTCTTCTAGGACGCCATTTCATCGTAGAATCGGACAGCAGCCCCTTACGAATCATATGATTGCACGCTGGTCTTTGAAACTTCAAGATTATAGCTTTGAGGTTCGACATATCCCAGGCAGAACCAATTCAATTGCCGATCTTTTGTCACGTTGTCCGACCGACCCAGTGAGCACCAATGTCTGAGTGCGGTATGTAGAAATACACTCAGACCGACACAGCCATTTAGCAGTGAATAGTGTTGTTTCATTCACAAAAAGCTGTGTAATGTCTACCATATTGTGATAGGGATTACTCCCATTATATATAGTGTTCTTTTTTTACTAGTTCATGTAGTGATTGTCGTGTATAAATGTGTAGTATGTGGTAGAAAGTGAACTTTATTAACTGTATATATTACGTACAAGAACAGTGTCACATTCGCACTTACCTGAAGCGAATTATACAACTTGAGAGTGACAACTTCGTGTTGATTCTTCCAGGAACATTTTAATGACGAGTGTGAAAGTAAAACTGAACAGTGACGACTTTTCTACACCTCTGCAGTGAACCGAAATCTTTAGTGTTCGACTGAAACAGCTAACACATGAACATTCGATCGTAATCCAGAAGATTGTGTACCAAAATCCACCACGAACTTTGAGAACATTGTTCCTTCTTTAAACTACATCAAACCGGAACAGGTGTGTTCTACAATTTTTACCATCAGCTGATTGTACAGCTCGTGTGTAATTCCGGATTAATTATAAATTTAGAACAAAAATAGCAGACGACATTGAAAATGTTAAAAAGTTTTGACGATTTGGAAATATTTAGGATTCTATAAAATTGAATACACGAATTGTGTGTTTATTTATTTTTCTAATGTAATCTTAGAATCATATCTTGATTAACGTATTCATATTACCGACTTTTTTTCGTTAATATGAAGAAACGTCAAGCAATGACACTAAGAATTTAAATAGTTATTGTAAATTATTGTGTTTCACTAATGGTAAAATTATTTCCCTTTCATTTTATTGTTATTACATTTTCACACAAAGGGCCATAATTTGAAATGTATATGCTAATGTGTTGTGTGTAGTATAACATGTTGTTGTTAAAGTGTTGACACCACAGGCAGGCATCTACTGGGCATGGCAAAGGGTTGCCAACATTGTATACCAACACAATAACTCCTGGCCAAGTAGGGACAGGGTTTGAGTGTTTTATACGACTTAGATAAAGTCGTATTTCAGTCTCGCGAGATGGTTTTTGTTTCAAGAACCATATTATTATTTTTTTTCAAATTGCGTTGACGTAGATGCGTGAAGCTGGTGCTACTGATCCGACTGGGTGATAATACGATTGAGGTAACCAGCCATCGAGAGGGTGAAGCCTGATATGTGTTAAACATGAAGCACCACATGTCTTTGTACCCAACTCCCAGTTCTTATATGTTTCTATGGCATGTGTGTAATTTTGATAACGTTTTGTATAACAATGGAAAGGTAGACTCTGACAAGGGTATACTATTAACCCAACAGGTACAGACATAGCATGAAAGACGACATCTTTCATGGAGTTACCGGGGGAGCGTGTCAGAGTCCGACAGTGGACAGCGATGCAGGGACATCGTTACGACCGCCAGGCGACTTAGCTCCCAGTAAGGGATGCAACCACTTCGTTGCGCCGCCAGGCGAATGAGTTACCGGCCTGCGAGATCGCTGGCTGACCAGCGGTCAGGCCGCCAACGCAAGACGCACGACTGCCACGTGACGCCACGTCAGGCAGGAGGCAAGTTGCCTACCAGGTCCAGACAGCTCTGGGGACACGGAACAGGACGGACGTGTGAGAAAGGCATTGTGTGGTTTCTGTATTGAAAGGCGAGTGTCTGGACATCTTGCGAGTCAGACTTGTGACTGTATTGTGGATGTAAGTTGTAGAGTATTCATTATATGTATTTGTGATCATCGTTCTGTATTTGATATGTTAATAAATCCACCAAACGATGTATCGTTGAGTCTTACGTCAAATCACGTTGTATTTGTACTGTCTCACACTAGTTAGGAAAGCGAGCCAAGTTTAAGACCCTGACAGTAGGCTTCCACACAAAGATGGTTTAACCAGCCGTACACAGCGGTATTATAATTATGGCGATCAGTC
Source organism: Cepaea nemoralis (assembly GCA_014155875.1). Taxonomy (NCBI): domain Eukaryota; kingdom Metazoa; phylum Mollusca; class Gastropoda; order Stylommatophora; family Helicidae; genus Cepaea; species Cepaea nemoralis. The sequence goes on from JACEFZ010022801.1 coordinate 115,626, forward strand.
TTACATTCTTGCTTAGTCCACAGCGAAGTACAAATACGCAGTCTGTAAATCCGTCCGGTAGTCACAATACATCGCAGCCACCGCTCTGTGATACTGGAGCCTTGCCGTATTGACAGACGATAGTTTGTAACACTGTATTTTAAAAGATGCATAATAACTACAACTCAAGGTCGTAGCGAATGTGACTGATAAGTCTAATTCGCGTGATACATATTCGTCCACATGGTCATTTCCACTAGCAGGCACCACATGAAGTCCCACGCGCCTAGTGTGTGTCCTATCTGCAATCATTTTCTACTTTGTCTTTATTCCATTCCTGATCTTTGCCCGCCATTCAATGCGATCAGCGGCTACTTGCTTCCATGGCACAATATTATTACTGCCGGCATCAATGATAGCCTGCTTACACATATCTTTGTACAGTAGTAGAGACCGACCACGAGATCTGTTACCCATCTGTAATTCACCAAACTAATGTCCTTTGGTATTATACAATCGTCCATCCTCCTAATGTGTTCTATCATCTAAGTCTACGAAGACTGAGCGTGGAACAAACCGTAAAGCTAATCATTCTTACTGATTGCACACATTATCCGTCGACAACATCTTGGTGGTATCATCATCCTTGGCCACACGTCCCAAATATATTCCTCGTTTGGGCATCCATTATGATACGTTCAGTGTGGTCTCCCGAGAAATTGAAGTGTAGCTATCTCCGACGGGCATCTTGACATCTCGGCTTTTCAACTCAGACTTCTCATCTCCGGTCCACTAGTTTCAGGGACCGGTTTCACAAATTGTCTCATCATCTAAACGCAAACTAGAAATCAATGTCAACCTACTTACTTCATAAGTAATCGTCGTTCAATATGTGTGTATGGCGACACTTGATGATTATTAATATTATTAATAACCTGTTCGGGACGCACTTAGCCAGCCGTTTCCCTTTATTTTAGGCCAAGGGTACTAAGCTGTCTCACGCAATATGGAGAACTGCGTGCACATAAACTTTTCTATTCTAATTTACCTATTCGATCGATTATCCATAAGTGAAACAATCCGGACATAACTGTCTTCATAACAACAGAGAAAATTCGTTTTTGGTTTCAAAAATAGAAGCTCTTGTTCTGTTTTTGGATTATAAGTGTTCGCATTTTGGGAAATGATATTTTTTGAAGATAAGCCCGTCTTTGATTTCTGTCAGAACGGTCGATGCTTCACCCCATCTCACTATATAATACAATTATCCTGTAATAGAAACACTTCAGGCTTGACTTGAGTTTATGTAACTTCTCTCCGGGCAAGTTCAACATTAAACAGCATTGAAACATGTGCAATATCAAGGCGAAACTATTGTACTTCTTATTCACGTCTTACCAGTCAGACTGTAGACTGGTATAAAGTTCATGAACATCCCTTTGCCACTCTAGATCTGAGCTATACTAGTAAACATATATATCCTGGGAAAGTAATGTGTTCGCTTTCCCTTGTCTTTCAAACTGGAGGGTGTTCTACCCCAACCGGTGACAGCAATTTCCTGACAAGTCAGGTCTCTGCTCTGATCACGTGCAGTGCTTGAAATAGATCAGATGGATACTGGGTGCGCCTTAGTTGCAGCCTTTTGCTTTCTCCGTTCTCTACCGCCAGAACGTGCAGTTCCATTGATCTGTCTGAGATAAGTTTTTCTGTGTTAGTGTAACATGCGCAGTAAATAATTGTTGTGTGAAAGATGAGTGGTTGAAAGGGCCGAATGTAAGACGGTCCTTCGCGCCTAATTTATGATCCTTTGAAAATAAAGTTCTTTTGTTCGTTCGTTCATGATAGCATTTTCCACACTTCTTAATACATTAGAGACCACTAACCAAAGTAGTCATCATGTATCTTATACAAGCAAGTGGTAAATATAAAAGGATGATAAATAAAATTGTACATTTAAATCGCACAAAAAGAAATCAAAGCATTTTGAAGAATAATACACTAGATCATTTAACGAAACATTAAATAGATGAAAGACGACTTTGCAAATCTTATCAAACGTAGCTGCACATGAAAAGCTAACATTCCATGTACCAACAAAGAAATGACGAAACGCGTAAAAGATCAGAGCAACCGCTTGATATTTAAATGCAAAGGAGGGATCAATAGTAATGGGGCAAGAGAATATTCGTTTAAACACAGAATACATAGAAGTATTTTTTTTTTGGTTGCATATCCTTTACAGGACATCGCTGTCAACACCAGCATCTTTCAGCTGTATGTTGATCTCTTGGCAAGATTACGCTCAGTAGTTTGCCATTGCTTTCTGAGCGGCCACATACCCTGTAAGTTACCGATGCGATTCGAACCACTGCTGATTCTAACCGTCATCACGTTACCGACGAGAGTATACGAGATTACGGAGAAAAGTCATAACCTCTAAGCCACGAAGCCGGCCATAGAAGAATAATGTTCTGATAAAAGACGATATTCAAATATTGACAATAATGGTGGATTACGGCCAATACCAATATGATTAGAATGGTATACACAGAATGAAGAAAGGGAAAGTGTTTGGATCAAGCAACATTTTATTATATTGAGTCTTAGGGATATATTTATTGAAATTGAAATAATAATGTTCTACATCTCTAAACAAGCAGCTACATTTCCGCTGCTAAAATCCATATTTATATCTTTGTCGCTGAACGTCAGGCACTATAAGTTGCACACACACATTTCTTATTCTTCTTCTTCTCCTTCTTCTTCTTCTTCTTCTTCTTCTTCTTCTTCTTCTTCTTCTTCTTCTTCTTCTTCTTCTTCTTCTTCTTCTTCTTCTTCTTCTGCTTCTTCTTCTTCTTCTTCTTCTTCTTCTTCTTCTTCTTCTTCTGCTTCTCCTCCTCCTCCTCCTCCTCTTCTTCTTCTTCTTCTTCTTCTTCTTCTTCTTCTTCTTCTTCTTCTGCTTCTTCTTCTTCTTCTTCTTCTTCTTCTGTTCTTTATCCCCCATTAGCGCACATGCCCTGAATCAAACTATCCCAGCCGTTCTTTCTGCTGCTATCTCTTGCAGCTCCCTACATGCCCTCCCAATACGATTCATCTCTGTCTGTAAGTCTGTTCTCCGAGTGATTTAGGTCTCCTGTTATTTTGTTTACATTGTGCATTCCAGACATGAAAGTGTCTAGTTGTTTGCCTTGTAAGTTCCAGACATGAGAGTATCTAATTGTTTGCCCTGTGGGTTCCAGACATGAGAGTGTCTAGTTATTTGCCTTGTGGGTTCCAGACATGAGAGTGTCTAATTGTTTGCCTTGTGCATTCCAGACATGAGAGTGTCTAATTGTTTGCCTTGTGCATTCCAGACATGAGAGTGTCTAGTTAATTGCCTTGTAAGTTCCAGACATGAGAGTATCTAATTGTTTGCCCTGTGGGTTCCAGACATGAGAGTGTCTAGTTATTTGCCTTGTGGGTTCCAGACGTGAGAGTGTCTAGTTGATTGCCTTGTGGGTTCCAGACATGAGAGTGTCTAATTGTTTGCCTTGTGGGTTCCAGACATGAGAGTATCTAATTGTTTGCCCTGTGGGTTCCAGACATGAGAGTGTCTAGTTATCTGCCTTGTGGGTTCCAGACATGAGAGTGTCTAGTTGATTGCCTTGTGGGTTCCAGACATGAGAATGTCTAGTTGTTTGCCTTGTGGGTTCCAGACATGAGAGTGTCTAGTTGTATGCCTTGTGGGTTCCAGACATGAGAGTGTCTAGTTGTTTGCCTTGTGGGTTCCAGACATGAGAGTGTCTAGTTGTTTGCCTTGTGGGTTCCAGACATGAGAGTGTCTAGTTGTTTGCCTTGTGGGTTCCAGACATGAGAGTGTCTAGTTGTCTGCCTTGTGGGTTGTTCCAGACATGAGAGTGTCTAGTTGTTTGTCCTCAATTCTTTCAATGTGTGTCCTACCCAGCGCCAGTGTCTTGTCTTCACATGAGAAATGTAATAGACATGACTGAACCAGACATTCCAGATGAAAAGTGTACATTCGTAGAGAGTAAAGGCATAAACGTCGTGCTATTGACCACATCACCCAGGGAATGTCGACTAGTGTTAACACGTATGGTTAGCACCATATACATAATAAACCTCAACAGTCTAAACCGAGGCACACGCATGAGCAGAACATTACTATAAATAGTTGTGAAGCAAAACCAAATCTGTATGTTTACGTGTACTGAAATTCTATATAGAACCTGTATTATTATGTGATTGCTAATTATGGAACGTGAACGAATAAATTTAGGAAGAATTTGAAAGCAATGGTGATGTGGTTATTGAGACGTATATTGCGAGTACCTTGGATTACCAGAGTAACTATCAACTATAGCATGGAAAGAGCTAATGAAAGCAGAACTTGATTTTTTTTAAATATTTATAAAAACAGACAATCAATGTTCTTGGGTCATAAAATGCGAAGAGGCGCATCGGAGCACATCGCGACGACTGGACATATAAGTGGTAGAAGAAGTGGTGGCAGACCGAGGGATATAATGCTGGATGGCCTAAGACGGTGGCATATAGATATATATATTGGGGGGGGGGAGGGGGGGGGGGGTATTGTGAAAACATTACTACAGAACACCAGGACCGAGATCTGTGATCATCTACGCGGGTTGGCAGGGCATATGATGATGATCATGATGATGACGATGGCGATGACGACGACGACGACGATGATGATGATGGTGATGATGATCCTGATGATGGCGATGACGGTGACAATGACGATGATGATGATGAGAACATTTAAAGATGTTGCAAAAACCTGAGAAAAATCAAGAACATGTATTGCCAATAAAGACTGTCAGGCAAGGATGCTTCAAAAAATTTTCTTCTTTTATATACTTTCCCATTCGTCTTTATTGACCAGCGCACGCGTGCGAACCATACGTTTTATTTCTCTCGATCTTCACAGATGTCCTTACAAGCAGCACTCTGACCGCAATTCTAGCACTACGTTCCCCTGTCGAAAGTGTCTACTTTATTTATTTCATGAACCCAAGATGTTTAATACATATCAGTGTGTGATTTTCTCCACAAACAATAATCTGCAGCTGTAATCTCACACTGTGTAGTTGTCTTTCAGTGTGTTACACTAACCACGCTCATATACACACACGTGCACGCACACACAGAGAGACAGGTAGTTACTAACTTAACTATTGGTGGATGAAATACACACATATACAGTGGAGTCTGGATAAGTAGAAGTCACAGGGGTCGAAGGAATTTGTTCTACTTATCAGAAATTCTACTTATCCAGACTGCACACATGTCCAGACTGCACACATTTACACTAATTTACACTAATACCTGCAGTAGCCTTGAGTAAAATTATTGTACCACTTAGGAAACACAGTTAGTGAACAAATAAATAGCAATACAATGACAGAAATGTTGAAATGTTTAATTTTGAAAATTTTCAAATTAATTTTTTTTAAAGTCTGTGATTTTGCTTTGCTTTTTGACTTGTGAAAAATGTCTCCCCATTGCCTGTTTAAAGGCACAAAATGGTGAGACTGCATCATCTGAACATCCATTCTGCATCATGTAAATGTCAATTTTGTCAATCCATGCCAAAATATCTGACTGCGATACAGATTGTGCTTGAAGCCCACAGTCATCCTCATCCGCAGAATTAAAGCAGGTCTGAGCATGTCTTCTATCCATGAGTGAGTCGTCGCTTCGTCGACTGACTGTTTCTTCTTCTTGTAAGTGATGCAGTGTCGTTTTTTGAAACGATCCAACCAGCCAGCACTACAACTCCAGTCTGTCTGACCTCCAAGACGTGCACATTCTTCTGCTTTCGCAATAAGTAAAGACCCATGTATTGGTACAATTGCCGATCTAATAACAGTGAACCATTTTAAAAGGGCAGCATCAACAAAATCACATGTGGCAGTTCTAGCTCGCTGTCTGTCACCTTCGATTTGACATTCGAAAAATAATTTTCTGTAGCGGTCTTTATGCTTTAAAATGCCGGAAAGTGTCGATGTTGGAATATCAAATTCTCTAGCTATATTCACTTTCTTCTTCCCACTATGTTCAACCTCTTCCAACAGCTCAATCTTTCTTTTTAAAGTTAAAGTAGCAAGCTTTCGTCCACTATCCGCCATTGTTGACATGTAGCGAGATATCGTATGTGCCGTATCGATTGTTGTTCTCTTGGCTGACTAAAAATAATTCTTTCGCGAAACAATTTTTTTTTTTTGAGTTTGAAATGAACAGTTGGACTCAAACGTGAACACTTATATAGTCGATATTCATTTTTATGTTCGACAAATCTGAAAATTCGAGTTAACCGAATTCGACTTATCAGGACTTTTTATACAATGATTAAGAAGGATAATGGCCGGGACTCAGCCAGAAACGTCGACTTAAGCGAAATTCTACTTATCCGAGTTCGACTTAAGTGAACTCGACTGTACATACACATACACAACTGGTGCATGTTAGAATATTATTAATCGACGAAATATAAAGACTGGCGGTATTACATCTGTTGTAAACTGCAATGTATTTTGCAGTACGTTGTTCTCAACCCCATTGGTAATACCCATTATATTCACAATATTAAGGCTCTGTCGTCTTTTGGAGATGGGAGGAACAAATCCTGGTGTGGCCACACTCACCGCCTTCATGTGGAGATGGGAGGAACAAATCCTGGTATGGTCACACTCACCGCCTTCATGTGGAGATGGGAGGAACAAATCCTGGTGTGGCCACTCTCACCGCCTTCATGTGGAGATGGGAGGAACAAATCCTGGTGTGGTCACACTCACCGCCTTCATGTGGAGATGGGAGGAACAAATCCTGGTGTGGCCACTCTCACCGCCTTCATGTGGAGATGGGAGGAACAAATCCTGGTGTGGCCACTCTCACCGCCTTCATGTGGAGATGGGAGGAACAAATCCTGGTGTGGTCACACTCACCGCCTTCATGTGGAGATGGGAGGAACAAATCCTGGTGTGGTCACACTCACCGCCTTCATGTGGAGATGGGAGGAACAAATCCTGGTATGTCACACACACCGCCTTCACGTGGAGATGGGAGGAACACATCCTGGTGTGGCCACACTCACCGCCTTCACGTGGAGATGGGAGGAACAAATCCTGGTATGGTCACACTCACCGCCTTCATGTGGAGATGGGAGGAACAAATCCTGGTGTGGTCACACTCACCGCCTTCATGTGGAGATGGGAGGAACAAATCCTGGTGTGGCCACTCTCACCGCCTTCATGTGGAGATGGGAGGAACAAATCCTGGTGTGGCCACTCTCACCGCCTTCATGTGGAGATGGGAGGAACAAATCCTGGTATGTCCACACTCACCGCCTTCACGTGGAGATGGGAGGAACAAATCCTGGTGTGGCCACACTCACCGCCTTCACGTGGAGATGGGAGGAACAAATCCTGGTATGGTCACACTCACCGCCTTCACGTGGAGATGGGAGGAACAAATCCTGGTATGGCCACTCTCACCGCCTTCACGTGGAGATGGGAGGAACAAATCCTGGTGTGGCCACACTCACCGCCTTCATGTGGAGATGGGAGGAACAAATCCTGGTGTGGCCACTCTCACCGCCTTCATGTGGAGATGGGAGGAACAAATCCTGGTATGTCCACACTCACCGCCTTCATGTGGAGATGGGAGGAACAAATCCTGGTATGTCCACACTCACCGCCTTCATGTGGAGATGGGAGGAACAAATCCTGGTATGGTCACACTCACCGCCTTCATGTGGAGATGGGAGGAACAAATCCTGGTGTGGCCACTCTCACCGCCTTCATGTGAGATGGGAGGAACAAATCCTGGTGTGGCCACACTCACCGCCTTCATGTGGAGATGGGAGGAACAAATCCTGGTGTGGTCACTCTCACCGCCTTCATGTGGAGATGGGAGGAACAAATCCTGGTGTGGTCACACTCACCGCCTTCATGTGGAGATGGGAGGAACAAATCCTGGTGTGGTCACACTCACCGCCTTCATGTGGAGATGGGAGGAACAAATCCTGGTGTGGTCACACTCACCGCCTTCACGTGGAGATGGGAGGGACAAATCCTGGTGTGGCCACTCTCACCGCCTTCACGTGGAGATGGGAGGAACAAATCCTGGTATGGCCACACTCACCGCCTTCACGTGGAGATGGGAGGAACAAATCCTGGTATGGCCACACTCACCGCCTTCACGTGGAGATGGGAGGAACAAATCCTGGTATGGTCACACTCACCGCCTTCACGTGGAGATGGGAGGAACAAATCCTGGTATGGTCACACTCACCGCCTTCACGTGGAGATGGGAGGAACAAATCCTGGTGTGGCCACTCTCACCGCCTTCACGTGGAGATGGGAGGAACAAATCCTGGTGTGGCCACACTCACCGCCTTCACGTGGAGATGGGAGGAACAAATCCTGGTATGGCCACACTCACCGCCTTCACGTGGAGATGGGAGGAACAAATCCTGGTGTGGTCACACTCACCGCCTTCATGTGGAGATGGGAGGAACAAATCCTGGTGTGGCCACTCTCACCGCCTTCATGTGGAGATGGGAGGAACAAATCCTGGTATGTCCACACTCATCGCCTTCATGTGGAGATGGGAGGAACAAATCCTGGTGTGGTCACACTCACCGCCTTCATGTGGAGATGGGAGGAACAAATTCTGGTATGTCCACACTCATCGCCTTCATGTGGAGATGGGAGGAACAAATCCTGGTGTGGCCACTCTCACCGCCTTCATGTGGAGATGGGAGGAACAAATCCTGGTGTGGCCACTCTCACCGCCTTCATGTGGAGATGGGAGGAACAAATCCTGGTATGTCCACACTCACCGCCTTCACGTGGAGATGGGAGGAACAAATCCTGGTGTGGCCACACTCACCGCCTTCACGTGGAGATGGGAGGAACAAATCCTGGTATGGACACACTCACCGCCTTCACGTGGAGATGGGAGGAACAAATCCTGGTATGGCCACTCTCACCGCCTTCACGTGGAGATGGGAGGAACAAATCCTGGTGTGGCCACACTCACCGCCTTCATGTGGAGATGGGAGGAACAAATCCTGGTGTGGCCACTCTCACCGCCTTCATGTGGAGATGGGAGGAACAAATCCTGGTATGTCCACACTCACCGCCTTCATGTGGAGATGGGAGGAACAAATCCTGGTATGTCCACACTCACCGCCTTCATGTGGAGATGGGAGGAACAAATCCTGGTATGGTCACACTCACCGCCTTCATGTGGAGATGGGAGGAACAAATCCTGGTGTGGCCACTCTCACCGCCTTCATGTGGAGATGGGAGGAACAAATCCTGGTGTGGCCACACTCACCGCCTTCATGTGGAGATGGGAGGAACAAATCCTGGTGTGGTCACTCTCACCGCCTTCATGTGGAGATGGGAGGAACAAATCCTGGTGTGGTCACACTCACCGCCTTCATGTGGAGATGGGAGGAACAAATCCTGGTGTGGTCACACTCACCGCCTTCATGTGGAGATGGGAGGAACAAATCCTGGTGTGGTCACACTCACCGCCTTCACGTGGAGATGGGAGGGACAAATCCTGGTGTGGCCACTCTCACCGCCTTCACGTGGAGATGGGAGGAACAAATCCTGGTATGGCCACACTCACCGCCTTCACGTGGAGATGGGAGGAACAAATCCTGGTATGGCCACACTCACCGCCTTCACGTGGAGATGGGAGGAACAAATCCTGGTATGGTCACACTCACCGCCTTCACGTGGAGATGGGAGGAACAAATCCTGGTATGGTCACACTCACCGCCTTCACGTGGAGATGGGAGGAACAAATCCTGGTGTGGCCACTCTCACCGCCTTCACGTGGAGATGGGAGGAACAAATCCTGGTGTGGCCACACTCACCGCCTTCACGTGGAGATGGGAGGAACAAATCCTGGTATGGCCACACTCACCGCCTTCACGTGGAGATGGGAGGAACAAATCCTGGTGTGGTCACACTCACCGCCTTCATGTGGAGATGGGAGGAACAAATCCTGGTGTGGCCACTCTCACCGCCTTCATGTGGAGATGGGAGGAACAAATCCTGGTATGTCCACACTCATCGCCTTCATGTGGAGATGGGAGGAACAAATCCTGGTGTGGTCACACTCACCGCCTTCATGTGGAGATGGGAGGAACAAATTCTGGTATGTCCACACTCATCGCCTTCATGTGGAGATGGGAGGAACAAATCCTGGTGTGGTCACACTCACCGCCTTCATGTGGAGATGGGAGGAACAAATCCTGGTATGTCCACACTCACCGCCTTCATGTGGAGATGGGAGGAACAAATCCTGGTGTGGCCACACTCACCGCCTTCATGTGGAGATGGGAGGAACAAATCCTGGTGTGGTCACACTCACCGCCTTCATGTGGAGATGGGAGGAACAAATCCTGGTATGTCCACACTCATCGCCTTCATGTGGAGATGGGAGGAACAAATCCTGATGTGGTCACACTCACCGCCTTCATGTGGAGATGGGAGGAACAAATCCTGGTGTGGTCACACTCACCGCCTTCATGTGGAGATGGGAGGAACAAATCCTGGTGTGGTCACACTCACCGCCTTCATGTGGAGATGGGAGGAACAAATCCTGGTATGGTCACACTCACCGCCTTCATGTGGAGATGGGAGGAACAAATCCTGGTATGGTCACACTCACCGCCTTCATGTGGAGATGGGAGGAACAAATCCTGGTGTGGTCACACTCATCGCCTTCATGTGGAGATGGGAGGAACAAATCCTGGTATGGCCACTCTCATCGCCTTCATGTAGCAAGTGCTTTGCAGGACGTCGCTCGCATCACTACCCACCGAATAATTCTCCATCTTTTGTCAGTTCCTTTGCCTCATACATCTTCATGTCCAATATGTCTGCAGCGTCATGTTTCCATCTTCAATTTGATCGACCCGTGCCTCTTTTTCCATCATTGCTCTTTTTAATTTGCTGTTCCTGGGATGGTTAATCGCCTTAAGCGACTTCCCTTAACTGCCAATGGCCTATGTGCAGTAGTCTCCTCGTGTAACCTCTTTTAATTTATTATATAATAGAACATGTCTGCTACAATATTAACAACTTTTAAGTCATAACTGGGATACTTCTCATTTCCCTTTCATCCATGGGGTTTAGCCCAAACCTATTATTTGTTTGGCAGTTAATCTGTTAACTCTGCCAAGCCATTCAACATTATACTGAAATCATCAGAATCGTTTCCTTATCGCCGTCAAAACAGAAACTTTAGAGAACTAATATTTCATCACAACTGGTTTATTCCATCCTAAAATACTCTCACTATTCAAGTGACGCCATTACAAGTAAATTGAAATACACGTCACGTAGTCAGTTGAATCATGCACGGATCACCGCCAGACACAAGATTCGGTTCTTGTTAGCACAGACGTGCTTTAGTCAACTGTTAGCAATAGATTCAATTACGCTGGGAAATGGCCACAATGGTACTATGGTAAAACTATCTGTTTTGTCAAAGAACATCTCGAGCCAAAATAGGCCTTACCAGCCATCTTAGAACTCACGGCTCCAAACTTTCAACCCCACTGGACGAAATCAATTGTCATTATCATTCTTGGTGGACAAACACTACTATCTGTTTTAACTAATTTGGATATGGTAATCACGAATGCTAACTTAAATTTCAAAATCAGCTCGACTTTTCAAGACAACGAAAGGTGAGGGGAGGGGGTATTTCATTAGCTGGCTGCTTTACCTTCTGGCGCGAATGGCAGTCCTCTTTTTCTGTAGGCCTGACTCACCACATCATTGACAGTCTGCAGTGCCAACTGGATGAAGCGATATGTAACAACCATTGCAGTAACATGTTATCTGAGTTATCCTTTATGTCATGGAGTCTGTAAATGTGACATACTGTTCAAGAATATATGGACAGAGTTATAAATGCGAGCAAATTGCCTTGCTACCACAAAGCCGCTCTATCACATCGATGAAAACGAACGCTTACATTCTCTACGTTGGTTATGAGATCGGTGCCCTGGATCAGTATTGAGCTCAACACATATGTTGTCAATAATGTTCTCAATACACATGTTGTCAATAATGTTCTCAACACATATGTTGTCAATAATGTTCTCACCGTTGTCAACGAAGTGCTTAACATACGTTGTCTATAATGTTCTCAACACATATGTTGTCAATAATGTTCTCACCGTTGTCAACGAAGTGCTCAACATACGTTGTCTATAATGTTCTCAACACATGTGTTGTCAACGAAGTGCTCAACACATATGTTGTCAATAATGTTCTCACCGTTGTCAATGATGTTCTCAACACATATGTTGTCTATAATGTTCTCAACACATATGTTGTCTATAATGTTCTCAACGTTGTCAACGAAATGCTCAACACATATGTTGTCTATAATGTTCTCAACACATTTGTTGTCAATGATGTTCTCAACACATATGTTGTCAATAATGTTCTGAACACATTTGTTGTCAATTATGTTCTCAACACATATGTTGTCAATAATGTGCTGAACACATTTGTTCTCAATAATGTTCTCAATAATTATCTTCTCAATAAAGTGATCAACACAAATGTTGTCAATAATGTTCTCAATACACATGTTGTCGATAATGTTCTCAATACACATGTTGTCGATAATGTTCTCAGCACATATGTTGTCAGTAATGCTCTCAGTCCGTTTATACTTCTTAGTTTTTCTACGAGCAGTATGAAGATCCCATGCCGGATTGCTAGGCCAGTCGCAGGTTTAGGACACTAATCTGACCACAGGGAGTCCATCCTCTATGGCGAGCCATAGCCCCGTTAGCCCATGACCTCGCGTTCATGGTTGCCCGGTCTGCACCACGTGGAGGTGGGGGTTGACTTGTGTAGTCTGCGGGTCATCGGCAGGCTACTAATTTTCGCTCTTCACCCCTCCTGGGAGAGGCTAGCCGATCCTAACTAACCCTGCTGGCTGCAGGGCCAGGCGCATTCCACACCTTGCAGACCTCTCAACATGTATGTTATCAAAAATGTTCTCAACATATTTGTTGTAAATAATGTTCTCAACGCATATGTTGTCAATAAAGTGCTCAACACATATGTTGTAAATATGTTTTCAAAAATGTCCTCAGTACAATTGTTGTCAATACTGCGCTCAACACATATGTTGTCAATTCTGGGAACATGACATATGTTGTCACTTCTTGCTCAAAACACATGCTGTCAACCCTGTACTCAACTCGTATGTTTTCAAAACTATATTCAAACACTCGCGTTGTTAATACCGTCCTCAACACATTTGCTGTCAATCCTGCTCAACGAATCTGCGCTGCTTATTGAACCGAGAAGGACGATCGATACGTTTTATAGTTCAAATGGTGAAGGCTGATAATAAAGCATCATAATGACTGTTGCTTTTTTCAGATTCTTGTAAGTAGACATGTATTTCAAATAAGAAACAGATGTCTATATCCTCTGCTTTGCAGCAGTGACTAACGGGGAAGGACTTCCTATTCTAGACCCACCAGAATCCTAAACTCTAGATTATGAACAAGAAAATGTTACCTGTAAAATCATCTACATCACGAGATCCTAATTCCATGTCTTTTAAAGAGTCTGCGCAGTCAGATAAAATTACCCAGAATCTGTAGAATGGTCAAGCGAGAGAACTGGAATTGCCAAGAGTGACAACAGTTATTCGGATCCAAGCCGCAACAGTAGAATTTTATAGAGGAAATTGTGTATATCTGTGTTTTCGTGATCGCCAAAAATATTGTTTTAATATTTAAACATATTCACAACTGCATTGCTTCTCGTCGATAAAGTGGGTCTTCTGGCAGGACTCAAATCAAGTATAAAAATCAGCGTTTGAAAACATAAATTGACTGGCCCATGCTTACCTTAATATTCTATAATCGTAATCTGTTACCAACTATCCCACTAAGGTATGTAGTTCACACGAAAGACACGTACATAACCATGAGACAACTGTTAGACGCCACCATCTATGGCAAATGTAAGTTTCATAGATCTGTTATTTCCATCATGATGGGAGATATGTTTAGTTTTAGTTTAGTTTAGTCGACGGATCAACATCACGGCACACGGATGTAACCCATAAGTGCTCTGTTCTACTCCTAACTCAAGCCTGTGTCAGGAGAAACTCAGCTCAGTGCACGAACTCGGTAGCACCGGCGAAGATCCTGAAATATTTTGGGTAGATGTTTAACTCGATTTTTTTCCTGGGCAGCGCCGTTAGGCTACTCTTTCGATTTCCAACTGCCAAGGGATTGTTTTACGTTCGCAACAATACACACGGGCGTCCGATCTCACTACCCAGAGACCAGGGGAAAGTATTGTTACTAGAAGTCCACGTAAAAAAAAAAAAAACCGGTCCTAACCGGGGCTTGAACCGGGAACCTCCAGCACTGGAGGCGGACACCATGCCTCGAGACCACTCAGCCCCCTAATGGGAGATATAGTTGGGTAAAACAGCAAAGTTTGCTGTTGCCTCTGTCTATGGGACAGTGGTATCACGATTTATTACAACCAGACACAGGATTGGTCCCAGAGACACGTGAACAGTAGTAACCAGAAGCTCATAGACACCTTCTTACAGGTCGTTGAGAGACTAGGCTGCAACATATCTATACAGTTGCACTTTTCACATTCTCGCCTGCAATGCTTCCATGACTGCGGGTCAGTCGGTGACAAGTACGTGAAACGATTTTATCAGGATATCACACTTCAAAAGGACACCAAATGAATTAAATGCAACAACACGAGCATTGTGTTGTTGGACCCTTGTAAAAGAAGCTTCAGAAACTCATTACAAGCTACAAAGAGGCGTCGTTGCGAATCAGTTGTCAGAAAAGTATCATATTATCGCAATTGCAAATGTGTACAACTTGTTTTACAAATATCTATAGTTGTAGATAGGTTGGTATTTTACCGGCCGTTTTCATAATAAACAGCCTGTACAGTACATAGGCAAGTCGTTCGATTTAATGGCGCGCGCGCACGCACGCACACACACACACACACACACACACATACACAGAGAGCGAGAGAGAGAGAGAGCACAATTTTTGGTCCTATGTTCCCTCGGTTTTGAGGATTGAATATAATTAGATATGTATAAAAAAAAGAGTGACACGTGTAATTATCAGGTGATTACCATTACATGAGTGCATTTCGGTAGATTTTCGGTATTTACAACCAAAAACAAATATATAGTCCCGTAGCATAGACTTGATGTGGGTATATGTGGGTGTTAGGTCCATCACATGTTTTACAGCTGAGTGTTCGGAGAGATAAGCGGCTAGTCTTTCTCTCCTGTAGCGAACGTCGAGAGTTAACATCGTACACCTTGCCATCGCGCTGTTGTCATTGTTAGCGTAATGGATAATATTCGACCATGAAACCTTCTGATAGAAGAGTGGCAGACAGATCTCTCTCTCTCTCTCTCTCTCCCTCTCTCTCTCTCTCTCTCTCTCTCTCTCTCTCTCTCTCTCTCTCTCTATCTATCTCTATCTATCTCTCTCTTTCGCTCGCTCTCTCCTCTCTCTCTCTCTCTCTCTCTCTCTCTCTCTCTCTCTCTCTCTCTCTCTCTCTCTCTCTCTCTCTCGTTCGCGCGCGCGAAGCTAATGGTATAAAAGAGGGGCAGACAGACGTCTGGCAGGCAAACCAGACGGATAGATCAATAAATAGGACGGGAGAATAAGTACGACGTGGTTCGCAGAACTAGATCTTTCATATGTTCCCCATAGCCTACTTGTCTGGCTGTTGGCCTGGCAATATACTTTTTTGTCACTCTGTCGTTCGGTCTGTCTGTTTGTTTGTCAGGCCGCTCGGCCACCGCCCGATCATTGATCCATCCGATCACTGATCCATCCGATCACTTACCCGCCAGCCTGTCAGACCGTCTCTCCACCGGTCATTCAGTTAGCTCGCTGGTCCATCCATCCGTCCAGCCGGTCGGTAAGTGGGCTGCCTCCCGCCTGTCTTATATCTGTACGCATATTAATCATCGCACTCTTGACCCACACAGGTGGATGATTAACATCTACTAAGTAACTTTTACAGACATGATATGTGAGGCATCTCTAAAGATGTTTCATAGGCTAGAGGAGGGATGAAGCACCTTACTTCTCCATTGATAGGCTAGAGGAGGGATGAAGCACCTTACTTCTCCATTGATAGGCTAGAGGAGGGATGAAGCACCTTACTTCTCCATTGATAGGCTAGAGGAGGGATGAAGCACCTTACTTCTCCAATGATAGGCTAGAGGAGGGATGAAGCACCTTACTTCTCCATTGATAGGCTAGAGGAGGGATGAAGCACCTTACTTCTCCATTGATAGGCTAGAGGAGGGATGAAGCACCTTACTTCTCCATTCATAGGCTAGAGGAGGGATGAAGCACCTTACTTCTCCATTGATAGGCTAGAGGAGGGATGAAGCACCTTACTTCTCCATTGATAAGGGATGCCCTACCACAGCCAACATTCTGTGGACATGTCATGAGAAGAGGAAAACTGGAGTTTATCATCACAACGGGAAAGTTAGAAGGGAAGAGAGTGCCGGGGGAGACCAAGAGAAAAGATGCTGCACAGTTTGACATCATGACTTGAAGGAACGTCTGCCTTAGAAGTGATTGGTAGCACAAGGGACAGCGGGCTGTGAGCAGACATGATCACCAACGCCACACGGAATGGACTAGAAGAAGAGAAAGAAGAAGTAGCTTGAATTTATGTGTTACGTAGGTGTATCGGTGTCTGTCTGTTGTGCGTACTGACGAAGGTTCAATCCGTAACGTCCATTTTGTCATTTGAGATTGTGTTTTTGTGAAGCCTACTAGTTCCTATTCGTAGTTTTAATTGATTTACTCATTCTGGCCTCCCAACAGTTTTACAGAAAGTGCGTCCAATAGTATAGCTGGCTGGACATTCTACTTCTTTCTCTTGATAAACTTAACGACATGCTTAAACATACCTCACAACACATACCACAACCTGCTACTTCATTACACATTTACAATGTTTCATTCTCTCTAGGTATAAGTTCCAGACCACCGGTTTGTTATACATTTAGATAATTAAATTGTGTGTAAATTCCACAAACCTATGTTTCCCCTTTATTGTAAACCTATTATGAGAATTCTTTTTCTTTTAAACAACACTGAAGTTGCCAACGGAAAACATAACATCAAAAATGTAAAATATGTAGTTGTTAGGGTATTACATGCTGACAATTAAAAAGATCAAAATTTAGTGTTTCCTGTTATTGTACATGATTGCCTGGAGGCTAATGAAACCAGAACAGTATATACAGCTATAAGAAAGAGACAATCATAATTCTTTGGTCATGTGAT
Organism: Cepaea nemoralis; assembly: GCA_014155875.1. Taxonomy (NCBI): domain Eukaryota; kingdom Metazoa; phylum Mollusca; class Gastropoda; order Stylommatophora; family Helicidae; genus Cepaea; species Cepaea nemoralis. The sequence goes on from JACEFZ010022801.1 coordinate 133,009, forward strand.
GAGAAGAGAGACATTGGAAAACATCATGACAACTGGAAAGATAAGTGGAAAGAGAGGCACAGGTAGACCAGGAGAAAGTATGCTGTGTAGACTTAGACGTTGCCGGTCTCTCTGGCCGAGGGGTTACAAGACTTTCTCCGTAATCCCGTTTATCACGCAGAGTCTCGTAACAGACGAGAGCTGGAAGCGGTTCGACCCCCGCTGGTGACTTGCGGGATAACTGAGCCGGCCGCTCAGAAAGCAATGACAAACTACTGAGCGTAATCTTGCCAAGAAATTAACAGACAGCTGAAAGATGCTGCTGTTGCAAGCGAGTCCTGTAAAGGATATGCGGAAAAAAAAAGACTTAGACTTTGGCATGGAAGAATATCATGAACAGAGTTGATCCAGAACACTAAAATCCGTGATCTCTTGAGAGACATGAACGCCCTACGCAGGCTGGCAGAGCACATGATAATAATAATGTTATTGTACACAGTGAACAACAATGGTTAGACATAATTTGTAAGAAAACAAATTATGGTCATATCCCAGAAAAAAAGACATAACGACATTTACATCCAAGTAACTGGGATAATTCTTTAAATGGTGGATATGGTTAAAAAAACCTTGGGGCAGTCATAACGTCCGATAAGAGCGCTCGTTCTTACATTTCCGGCGTGCTGATGCCGAGGTAGCAGGTTCAGCGGTCAATTTGGCTAAAATTCTAACTTCTCGTCCTTGACTTGGGGACGTGAATTACAAGTACCTCTGAAATCGAAATGGGTTCACCTGATGGCAAGGGACATTGGTAAGGGTAAGGCACAGGAATACAACATAAAAAAGAACATCCAATACGACTGATGGTGGCAAGGGCCATTGGTAAGGGTAAGGGCAAGGATCACTGGAAGGCAAGCTGATCCAGGTAAGGGTAAGGGCAAGGAACACTGGTAGGGCAAGCTGATCCAGGTAAGGGTAAGGGCAAGGAACACTGGTAGGGCAAGCTGATCCAGGTAAGGGTAAGGGCAAGGAACACTGGTAGGGCAAGGAACACTGGTAGGGCAAGCTGATCCACGCGCAAACATCAATTCAGTCCATTAGAAGCAGTAGCACGTGTATGAACTACGCTTGAGCTCAAAGCCAGTGAAGGTAAATACAAATTAATATTAACATTGGATAAAATATACCTAGTAGCCTTTGGAATATAATATTAACATTGGATAAAATATACCTAGTAGCCTTTGGAATATAATATTAACATTGGATAAAATATACCTAGTAGCCTTTGGAATATAATATTAACATTGGATAAAATATACCTAGTAGCCTTTGGAATATAATATTAACATTGGATAAAATATACCTAGTAGCCTTTGGAATATAATATTAACATTGGATAAAATATACCTAGTAGCCTTTGGAATATAATCTTATCATTGGATAAAATATACCTTAGTAGCCCTTTGGAATATAATATTAACATTGGATAAAATATACCTAGTAGCCTTTGGAATATAATATTAACATTGGATAAAATATACCTAGTAGCCTTTGGAATATAATATTAACATTGGATAAAATATACCTAGTAGCCTTTGGAATATAATATTAACATTGGATAAAATATACCTAGTAGCCTTTGGAATATAATATTAACATTGGATAAAATATACCTAGTAGCCCTTTGGAATATAATATTAACATTGGATAAAATATACCTAGTAGCCTTTGGAATATAATATTAACATTGGATAAAATATACCTAGTAGTCTTTGGAATATAATATTAACATTGGATAAAATATACCTAGTAGCCTTTGGAATATAATATTAACATTGGATAAAATATACCTAGTAGCCTTTGGAATATAATATTAACATTGGATAAAATATACCTAGTAGCCTTTGGAATATAATATTAACATTGGATAAAATATACCTAGTAGCCTTTGGAATATAATATTAACATTGGATAAAATATACCTAGTAGCCTTTTGAATGCGAATAACATCCTCCCCAGTATAAAGCTGTCAACTGCATAGAGAGGGGTAAATCAGTGTTGAGGTGCTACATGGAGCATGTCATGTTGTACTCATGTGAGACCTGCACAATAAACTGACAAGCTCAGAAATTTCTGATGGTAGTAGGCATCTGATTTCTGGGGGAAATGCAAAGATAATCATGGACAGGCAGATAAACGAATTAGGAGTAACAGATGCCAACAGTGAACTGATTAAATATGTTTGACTTAGACAGTTGCGATTATTTGCCGGGCACTTGAATAGAAATAAGTTTAACCCTTTGAGACATTTGGAAAGTGTAATAGGAACAGATTTACCTGGACGGCTTGGCCACAGGGCAAACTCGGGACAAGGACAAATACCTGATCCGAGACTTTGGTTATAGTTTGGCGTAACCAACCTTGATATCAGAGGATTATTGGCATGGCATATAACAATATATAAGCATCTGCACCTAGTTTTATCTTGTTCACTTAATAATACTAACATACCACGGAGCATTTCTGTGTTTATTCTCTACGCACTCTGAAGTCGTTTATGATATTAACTGTACATATATTATCATGCGTAGACAAAAAAAAAGAAGCTGATAGACACTTTATACGTCCCAGCGCTATGTTTCCAATGTCAAAAATGGACAGCCCTAGAAATGCACAGACGTAAAATCACATTGTGTGAGATGAAATGCATAAGATGCGAGCTGGAAAACCAAGCGATAGAAATGAGAAACAGCGCAAATGTTGGGATAGCACATGTAACCTCTTTTATTGAACACCAATAAATTAAGTGGTTCTGACATTTAGTTAGAATGAAACAAGATCAACCTCAGGCTAGAACGTTCTACGTGAGAACATCGGCTTACAAGGTGAGAGGACGTCCCAGAAAGAGTGGGCTAGATGGGTAATACAGACATTAAAGAAATCAAATATAACGTTATTACCAGTCAAGCGAAATACACACACAAATTACAACTGCCTCCACTCTGCGACGCTTCATGGCGAAGGCAATAGGACACAAGCAGAAGTAGATTATTGTCATATTGTTGCGCCTAAGGTACACTCATTGCTAGTATCGGAAGCGGTTGTTTATTGTTGCCGAGCTGATACCGGAGTCCAAATCGGCTTCTTCTTTTCCTCCATTTAACTCAGTGAAGTGTTCGGGGAGATGTACAGATCTTTTATGTGTTTTTTAAATGCTCATTGAAAGTTGCTATTCATTTCTCTAAAATTGTTCTTGATACCAGCACCCCATCTTTTATCTGGCCCCTTGCTTTGAATCTATTATACTTCTTCAATATAGATCTTTGTGGCAGATGGTACCAGGGAATTCTTGTTGAGTTAAGTTGAGCTAAAAACTGACGTCACTGCACTCAGGACATTCCCATACGCGCTTCATCCCCTCGTTCAATAGTCAGTGAAGAGTCAAACTACTAATCGTTCCCAAGGCAATCTGATTGAAACTTCTCCTGGTCTTCCCTCTCAGTTTTGAGAATCTTCCAGAACCCCTGCCGATCCCCCGAAATCTCATTCTTTCCACATACGGGTTCTCAATCTATTCCCCTACCTTCTCCGCCTGGTTTCACAGGCGACCGACCATCTCTCCCTTGTGTGCAGGTAAACTACCATCAAGTGATGCATTCCCTGCACGCCTATCAGCCTGTTCGTTCACCCGCATTCCCGCGTGACCAGGGCAATAAATCCATACAATTCTCACAATCTGTTACCTCTGGAGCGAGATGAGCCATTCCACACGAAACATTCCTTTCTCCATCTTACTAAGCATACTCCTTGAATCCGTGATGAAGAAAATGTGTGTTGCAGTGGTCTCCTCTAACCAACAGACAGCCGCTGCGACCGCCTCATATGCCTGACTCTCCTTTTTCAAGAATGGTCTATTAACCTTCGCAATGAAATCCCAACCACTTCGTCTGTTTCTCATCACTGACTTGTCGGTGTAGATCACTATGTTACCTTGATGTGTGTTAATCTGGATCAGTTGTTGCACCTCAAACTCTGTTCGGCTCGTCTCCCATTCTCTACACTCACGGACCAGTGTTACTATTACACTGTGACAGTCCGACATGTCTTCCACTCTTTGTCACGATTGATGGTCTCTAGATCACACACCTGGCGTATAGATATTTCTGCCTGTACCATCCAGGACCTACCTCGTCTTAGTCTTTGACCCTTGACCTTATCCATGATTTCATGCAGGGGGTGATCCCCATCTGTAGCAACTCTCAGGTACTATTTGGCTTGAAGGACTCTATGCCTCTCCTTCATTGTTGATAGCGCCAGGATATGCCTCATGCATATAATTTGTGTGTCCATTATGCACCCCGGGATCACCCGCGTGGCCGCATTCTGTATGCGCGCCAACCTTTCAAGGTGGCTCTTTGATACTGTCAGCAGCCCCAATCCATACTCAGTTACAGAAATTATTAACTGCTGAAAGAGCCTGTAAAACATCATCTGCTCTACTCCGGTTACTGCCATCGCTCTCAATGCATTTAGCCCATTACCAACCTTCACCACCAAATACACCACATGATCTTTAAAAGACATACACCTGTCGAAGGTGATACCCAAGTACTTCAATTTACTCTCTCTCTCTCTACTAAGAGGACATCCATTCAATTATAATACATGGGACATCTACTTTCACGATTCGATTATCCAGGGAGTACCACACAACCGATGCCTTGTCTGGGTTTATAACGGCCCCTGCGTCCCTGCATCACCTCGCCACCCTGTTAACTGCCATCTGTAAATCTGTAGCCAAACTTTCCCTATCTCTGCCCTATCTGTACACCAGCACATCATCAGCAAATTCCAAGATTCTACCAAGAAATGGTGTCTCATTAGAGACGACTTTGCTGATGTAGACATTAGAGCACAGGGGACATGACAGATCCCTGTGGCAGCCCAGGTGTAATAGTACAAGGCTCAGAAGTCAGGGAATTCTTGTGAGGTGGCTAAACCATTTCATCTGTTGTTCTTTAAAGAACTGAATGACTGGTTTTAGCCCTAGTCTAAATATAATTTTCTCATTCCTAATTCAACAACTCGCAATTACTCCCGCAGCTGTTATATGGCATTTCATCTCTGTTGTTTTGATTTTTCGTTCATTAATTGCAGTAAGCATCTACGCTTGACATTGATAGCATAATGTCTGCCAAAAAATAGTTCTTATGATATTTGCTTTAGTAGTTACAGGTGTCTTTCTATGCGACAGAAGTGGTGCTAGTTACCCCAGCTTCCATCAAGCTATGGCAAAATGGTTAACGTAAACTTTGCATAGTAAATCACAAACAGTGAAAAAACGCAACAACAACAAAAAAAAACACAAAATATGACTAAGAGTTGACGAATGGAAATGCACACAAATGTATTGACGAACGTTTCTCGTAGTAATGCATTAGTGCAACAACACGCCTTTAACTGCATTCATAGATGTCATTGAAAGATGGCAGCAATAGTTGACAAGAACAGTTGGAATGACATTCAAAGACGACATTCAGAGACGGCATTCAACGGTGACATTCAGTGAACGGAAATGAAACAGTATGCTAGGAGTAGATAATCGCGGACTGAATTTACAAGAGACCACCTGGTGCTAAGTTTAATCACATCCGTTGATCAACTTCGCCATTCGTTACAGTGTGTTTAACTGCATTCCCCCATTTGTTACAGTGTGTTTAACTGCATTCCCCATTTGTTACAGTGTGTTTAACAATGACAGGACAAGATAATTACATCAGCCGCAAAACTACGCAGTTCCCCCATGTTGTGTAAACAATGTGTCTACAGGTTGTTATGGACGAGAAGTCATAAATACATTCGCATGTACTGTTTGGCACTCAAAGAAGTAGGAGAAAGAAGGCTAGACTAGGGGATCCACTTGAAAGTGATAGTTACCCCACCGGATTCTAGCATGCTACCCCCAAATGACGACAGCCCTTCGTTGTAGGAACAAGTATACTTCGACGCATGACCAACTAGATAGTTGCATATCCTTTACATGGCGTCGCCGTTAACCCCAATATTTTTTGGCTGTTTGTGATCTCTTGGCAAGTTTACGTGCAGTCGTTTGCCATTGCTTTCTGAACGACCGACACACATACCATTTAACAAACAAAATAAAAACTCAAGGCGGTCTGCTGCCAAATCGTCCGCAGCTGTGTTTCTAACGTGGTATGCGGGATTGTGAACTGATGACCAGCTAGACACCCCTTCATTAGCCAGGTCTATCATCCACCTAGACCCACTTTCCCCCACTTATAATCGCCGGACAATACATGTAAATTATATTTATGAATTGTCTTAGTGGTCTCAAAGAGTTTCCCATGTGATGTTGTGGGAGAGGGTCGTTGCCATAGACAACAAGGTCATGTAACAGCAACTTGGTACTCATACAACTATCATCACGTGCCATGTCCATAAACGTAGGCGTCATGGTTCGCTATCTCACACGACCATAGAGCCTTGGGTTGAGTCTGTGTTCTTGTTTCGATACATCCATGTGGCCAAGCCATCTTGGTATTTATCTCTTTGCCTTCCCTTTGCTGTTTTCCCATAAAAGGTCACACAGTTTTAAAGCCTGTGTCATCTCAAATATTTCTCCAAAAGGTCTTGTCTGTCCATGGCAGTGGTTCTCAACCGGTGGGGAATTCCTCCCAGGGGGGAATATTAGGGTTTCCAGGGGGAGGGGCGGGGCGGGGTGGGGGGGGGGGGGGGAATTAAGATTATTTCAAGATCGCGTTAATACAAGAACCGATTACTTGATATTGTTTTTCCCTTCATACTGTACGGTTCTCTACGTCTCACCCTTCTAAAATTCAATTTATAAAATAAGTAGACCCACAAGTCATGTTTTATGTGGACGTCTAGACTTGTTTTAGTATGTGCTATTAAATTTAGCTTCCATTATTACGTATACTGTGTATTGCGGGGCGGGATTTTAAGGTAGGAAATATGAAAGGGGGGGGGGGGATGACGTTCTAAAAATATGGTGAAAGGGGGCACGGGCAAAATTTTTAGGTTGGAAATACGAAAAAGGGGGGGGGGGGGATGACGTTCTGAAAATATGGTGAAGGGGAGCACCACTGGTCTATGGGTACATTCTAGGATATATTCAATCTTGTACCGTCGGTGGTTTTATAGTTTTCTTCTATGGGTACAGTCTGGGTTATATTAAATCTCGTAACATCGGTGGTTTGCAGTTTTCCCCTGATGGTAGAGTCTGGGTTATATTCGATCTTGTACCATCGGTGGGTTTTTTTTTTTTTTTAGTTTTCCCCTATGGGCAGTCGTGGTTACAATCAATCTTGTAATATCGGTAAAAAGCACAGGTAGTCCGATAGCACATACTGCCATGTGGGGTGTGACGTGTTCTAGTCGCGAGATATGTGGTGCAGTGCGACGTTCCCTTCTTTCTTGCCTGAAAAGTGTCTCGTACCAATTTATGTTAGGCTTAGTCGACTGGGAATTGAACACGAAACAGTTTTGACATTCAAGCGCGCTAACGCCAGTGTGATCGCGCACCTGTGAAATCGGTAACGTATAATGTTTAGAATTGTCTGTAAATTATCTTGGAAGGAAAGTGGGCTGAAAATGGAACAGGTAGCCTCTCCTCATTTTGATTTTAAAAGCTAATGGTCCGCTTCTTGCGCCATAATGCGCATTGGATATATCGTGTTCGCTCTATATGTTTCGTGCAATCGGCAATCGATTAGCAATTATTTAAATTATACGCCGGTTAGCTTTACTTCTCAGAAATGTCCTGGCACTCATGTTATTTTGGGTAGGTATGAGATAAATAACTCATCGGAGGAGTACATGGACAACTAAGAGCATTAAGTCATTTTAGTCCTTATGCGATCATAAGGGTACTCGCCACCCTTAATAACCTAAACCTACAATCTAAATTCACAATACGTGACTAATATTCAAGTAATTGAAGGGGAACTCTTGAGTGGTTGTTGAAGAAGGGGACTGAGCACGTTTGGGAATATCCCGAGTGCTGTGATGTTGATTCTTGATTTCATATTTGGAGCGATTGAGGAATTTCTTGTGCAGAGAACATGAAAGTAGTGTGAACAGTGAAGACATAAACAATAGATTGCACAATTCATTGTCTGGCATACTTTCTCGCAAGGTGCATACTGCGTGTTTCACAACACATGAACTAAAGTGATACGATCAATTCTTCAAACTGAAGTATTTAATGCACATATTCTCCTAGTGAATTGAATTGTCTACCACGGTCAATATTTTAAACTGACAATCGCGTATTTTGTGTTTGCACTAAGCTGGCTTTTCTATATGGAAAGTAATGATATGATGTGAGACTAATAAAAGTCAAGCCATGGACTGATACTACTGATAGAACCAGACCACTGGAAACAAATAAATATGTGGCATTACTTTTTTGCATAAGACGGAATAAAGAGGTCTAGACATTTGTTTCCAGCATTAAAATTAGAAAACCGCATAACAAATAGGAGCTCTTGAAAGCACACCAGCAGTGCAAATAATACCGCCAGACGGAATCCAAGTAACCTGTTATATCACACCACCAGCGCCAAAATCAGCAACAGTTGGAGGTCCATTAGCGCCGACCTTCTTTTCTAAGATTACATTTAATCTACCGCGATCTTGAAGACGTGCCCTAAAGCCAACTGGCGGAGACGGTAAGAGGGAAACAAGCAAAATCATTACAACAGAACGTATTTGATCGTGAAAGTTGACAGCAACAGGGAAGTGACTAGATATTGGATGTGAGTGGAGAAAACTGTGTCTATAGGTCTTGGAAACCTGTTAGTTTCGATTAGGACAAACTCCACATAATATTAATATAGCTCATTTTCAATATTTCAAGCGCGCGAGTATCCCTGCTGCTATCTCCATTACTCTTGCTCTTCACGAAAGACGTCTTACATTGGCTGGTGTTCACCTGTTTTCAAATCTTGCCTGTTTTGTTCTGTCTTCCAATCGGTTACTATGCTTCTTCTCCTCCTGCTGCTTGGTATCCTCCAGTTGAGCAAGGATACTCAAACTATCTCAGGCCAGGCATTGTTATCTTTTGCAATGGACACAGAGCAGAGAATGCTCTTTACACTATACCATCACTTGATCCTCTCAGTGATTGATTATGGACTAGGACTGCTCACTGTCTCAAAAAGTCAGCTGGTGAAATTAGAGCGCATACAGAACGAAGCTATGCGGGTCATTCTGGGATGCACCAGAGGCACTCCAGTAGTGTGTATGCGTTACATCCTTGGTCTGCCTACTGCTTCTGGTAGGCACAAGGTGATGCAGGCGAAGGCATACCTCAGAGTAGCTGCAGACACAGATCACCCGTTGCATGAGGCGCTGGACGTAGTTAAGGGTCAGAGACTGATAAGAGGGAAATCATGGATGGCTCAGGCGGAGGATACGATCAGACAGGTGTGCCCCTTGGAGAACATCTGGCGAGGGGAGGAGTGGGTCAGAGTGCCAGCCGAGCAGAAAGACTTGTGCAGAGTTATAATCACATTGAGCCGGGAGTGCAGGGAGTGGCCAGCAGGGACCACGGAAGTGGAAATTCGGCAACTAATTCAGGATAATTCTCGCCCGGGTGATGGGATTATCTACACGGATGGGTCGGTGTTGAGAGGTAGGAGAAGTGCCTGGGGGTTCTTAGCAAAAGCTAATGGTCGGCGTTTGGTGCAAGAGAGCCTGGCGTATGATGACACAACATCTAGCTTAAGAATGGAGGTGGAGGTGGTTAGTGCAGCTTTCCGCTGGATAGAGAACACGACACATACACACATTGTGATTGTGACTGACTCAGAAAGCATGCTGAGGAGGGTGAGAACAGGGAAGCTTCGTGCAGAGTGGCTTGCTTCGCTTCGGAGGTCATGGGTAGCAAGCATCACCTGGATCTTTTCTCCGGGGCATGCCGGTGTGCTGGGGAATGAACAGGCGGACTGATTGGCTGGCTCGGCAAAACTTGGTAGAGTACTGATACATGACAAGACAGACGTGGTTGCGGCCTTGTGGGAGGTCGTGTACACCTCGGAGGAGCAAATGGATCACCATAGTCTGGTAAGAATGAGACAGCGAAGTGTGACGATGGGATCTGGCCGACGATCGACGCTCAGAGGAAAGGCGAGACGGACATATAATCATATTGCTACTGGAACTATTAGTGTTGGAACTCTTCGCTGGCAGCTGAGGATGGGGACGGAGCGCTTATGGGAATGCCCCGAATGCTGTGATGTCGGTTCCTAAATCAATCAATCAATCAATCAATCAATCACTCAATCAATCAATCAATCAATCTTTTGATGTCTCCTGCTGCTCCCTCTGTGTATTCCCCATAGTGTACATATCTGTCTCTAATTCTATATTTCGTGTATTTTTATGTCTCCCTCTGTTTCCCCTGTGTGTACCAGGGGAAGGAGTTACTACGGTACTTATACTATCCTCGGGTTTTCTCAGCGCTTGTCTTCTCCATCGCCAGGGTATTGCCCTGACCTGTTGATTAGCTGCAATGTGCTCAGCTCTCTCCATGAGTCTGTCATGCCATTTTTGTTCCTCCATTCTGCATCTGGGCTTGTACTCTTGGCTGCCGACCCGGCAGGCATATAGTTTATCCCCATCTCTACTAATTGTTTAGAAATTACAAAGGTTTCCAGGTCTATCAGTATTTCTTCTAGCAATACTTTATCTTTGCGTACCAGGTCTGGCGTAGCCATTTAATATTTCATAGAAGATAATATTGCTTATATCATTTTCTGCTGTCCAACAGTTTAAGCTATTCACACACACCTTTCTCTGTATACCACTGCCTCTCATGTCTGGTAGTTTCTCGCTTAAGGCACATGTCTCTGTTCAGCCACTTCTGCCAGTGTGCTTCATAAATTCAATTTGCCTGTTCCTTATTGTTTTGATGAATGGTCCTGTGGGGGTTGTATCTTTAATGCTGCAGTAATTGTTTTCTTCTCTGTCCACGATATTTTCTAAACCTGCCCATGTGCTCCAGCTTTCTAACAATTGCATTACTCATTGTGGTGCGCTGCGATACGTACAGGTGAAACGCAACATTTCAGTAAGCTCAATTGTGTACTTGCCATAATGTTTACGTTATTTCAAGATCTTATTCAATCTTTTAAAAGGGTTTTTGGATAAATCTCTGCTATCTTTATATCCCTATCAGACCTTCCGTCGGATATCACTTGCCAAATACAAGATCGTCACATGTTTATTTTTAAGATAATAAGAAAGAGAATGGGTTACTTATATCAGAAGAATCGAACCTATATGCTTTGTGCATGTCATGAGACGGGGAAAACCGGAGAATGTCGATACATCTGGAGGGGAAGAGAGGCAGGGGAAGACCAAGAGAGAAGATACTCAACAATCTGACATTATGCCATGGAGGAATAGTTTGATATCATGCCATGGAGGAATAGTTTGATATCATGCCATGGAGGAATAGTTTAATAGTATACCATGGAGGAATAGTTTAATAGTATGCCATGGAGGAATAGTTTGATATCATGCCATGGAGGAATAGTTTGATATCATGCCATATAGGAATAGTTTAATAGTATGCCATGGAGGAATAGTTTAATAGTATGCCATGGAGGAATAGTTTAATAGTATGCCATGGAGGAATAGTTTGATATCATGCCATAGAGGAATAGTTTAATAGTATGCCATGGAGGAATAGTTTAATAGTATGCCATGGAGGAATAGTTTAATAGTATGCCATGGAAGAATAGTTTGATATCATGCCATGGAGGAATAGTTTAATAGTATGCCATGGAAGAATAGTTTAATAGTATGCCATGGAAGAATAGTTTGATATCATGCCATGGAGGAATAGTTTAATAGTATGCCATGGAAGAATAGTTTGATATCATGCCATGGAGGAATAGTTTAATAGTATGCCATGGAGGAATAGTTTAATAGTATGCCATGGAAGAATAGTTTGATATCATGCCATGGAGGAATAGTTTAATAGTATGCCATGGAAGAATAGTTTGATATCATGCCATGGAGGAATAGTTTGATATCATGCCATGGAGGAATAGTTTAATAGTATGCCATGGAAGAATAGTTTGATATCATGCCATGGAGGAATAGTTTAATAGTATGCCATGGAGGAATAGTTTGATATCATGCCATGGAGGAATAGTTTAATAGTATGCCATGGAAGAATAGTTTGATATCATGCCATGGAGGAATAGTTTAATAGTATGCCTTGGAGGAATAGTTTAAGAGTATGCCATGGAGGAATAGTTTGATATCATGCCATGGAGGAATAGTTTGATATCATGCCATGGAGGAATAGTTTAATAGTATGCCATGGAGGAATAGTTTGATATCATGCCATGGAGGAATAGTTTGATATCATGCCATGGAGGAATAGTTTAATAGTATGCCATGGAGGAATAGTTTAATAGTATGCCATGGAGGAATAGTTTGATATCATGCCATGGAGGAATAGTTTAATAGTATGCCATGGAGGAATAGTTTAATAGTATGCCATGGAGGAATAGTTTGATATCATGCCATGGAGGAATAGTTTAATAGTATGCCATGGAGGAATAGTTTAATAGTATGCCATGGAGGAATAGTTTGATATCATGCCATGGAGGAATAGTTTGATATCATGCCATGGAGGAATAGTTTGATATCATGCCATGGAGGAATAGTTTGATATCATGCCATGGAGGAATAGTTTAATAGTATGCCATGGAGGAATAGTTTGATATCATGCCATGGAGGAATAGTTTAATAGTATGCCATGGAGGAATAGTTTGATATCATGCCATGGAGGAATAGTTTAATAGTATGCCATGGAGGAATAGTTTAATAGTATGCCATGGAGGAATAGTTTGATATCATGCCATGGAGGAATAGTTTGATATCATGCCATGGAGGAATAGTTTGATATCATGCCATGGAGGAATAGTTTGATATCATGCCATGGAGGAATAGTTTGATATCATGCCATGGAGGAATAGTTTGATATCATGCCATGGAGGAATAGTTTGATATCATGCCATGGAGGAATAGTTTAATAGTATGCCATGGAGGAATAGTTTGATATCATGCCATGGAGGAATAGTTTAATAGTATGCCATGGAGGAATAGTTTAATAGTATGCCATGGAGGAATAGTTTGATATCATGCCATGGAGGAATAGTTTGATATCATGCCATGGAGGAATAGTTTGATATCATGCCATGGAGGAATAGTTTGATATCATGCCATGGAGGAATAGTTTGATATCATGCCATGGAGGAATAGTTTGATATCATGCCATGGAGGAATAGTTTGATATCATGCCATGGAGGAATAGTTTAATAGTATGCCATGGAGGAATAGTTTGATATCATGGCATGGAGGAATAGTTTGATATCATGCCATGGAGGAATAGTTTAATAGTATGCCATGGAAGAATAGTTTGATATCATGCCATGGAGGAATAGTTTAATAGTATGCCATGGAGGAATAGTTTGATATCATGCCATGGAGGAATAGTTTAATAGTATGCCATGGAAGAATAGTTTGATATCATGCCATGGAGGAATAGTTTAATAGTATGCCATGGAGGAATAGTTTGATATCATGCCATGGAGGAATAGTTTAATAGTATGCCATGGAAGAATAGTTTGATATCATGCCATGGAGGAATAGTTTAATAGTATGCCTTGGAGGAATAGTTTAAGAGTATGCCATGGAGGAATAGTTTGATATCATGCCATGGAGGAATAGTTTGATATCATGCCATGGAGGAATAGTTTAATAGTATGCCATGGAGGAATAGTTTGATATCATGCCATGGAGGAATAGTTTGATATCATGCCATGGAGGAATAGTTTAATAGTATGCCATGGAGGAATAGTTTAATAGTATGCCATGGAGGAATAGTTTGATATCATGCCATGGAGGAATAGTTTAATAGTATGCCATGGAGGAATAGTTTAATAGTATGCCATGGAGGAATAGTTTGATATCATGCCATGGAGGAATAGTTTAATAGTATGCCATGGAGGAATAGTTTAATAGTATGCCATGGAGGAATAGTTTGATATCATGCCATGGAGGAATAGTTTGATATCATGCCATGGAGGAATAGTTTGATATCATGCCATGGAGGAATAGTTTGATATCATGCCATGGAGGAATAGTTTAATAGTATGCCATGGAGGAATAGTTTGATATCATGCCATGGAGGAATAGTTTAATAGTATGCCATGGAGGAATAGTTTGATATCATGCCATGGAGGAATAGTTTAATAGTATGCCATGGAGGAATAGTTTAATAGTATGCCATGGAGGAATAGTTTGATATCATGCTATGGAGGAATAGTTTGATATCATGCCATGGAGGAATAGTTTGATATCATGCCATGGGAGAATAGTTTGATATCATGCCATGGAGGAATAGTTTGATATCATGCCATGGAGGAATAGTTTGATATCATGCCATGGAGGAATAGTTTGATATCATGCCATGGAGGAATAGTTTAATAGTATGCCATGGAGGAATAGTTTGATATCATGCCATGGAGGAATAGTTTAATAGTATGCCATGGAGGAATAGTTTAATAGTATGCCATGGAGGAATAGTTTGATATCATGCCATGGAGGAATAGTTTGATATCATGCCATGGAGGAATAGTTTGATATCATGCCATGGAGGAATAGTTTGATATCATGCCATGGAGGAATAGTTTGATATCATGCCATGGAGGAATAGTTTGATATCATGCCATGGAGGAATAGTTTGATATCATGCCATGGAGGAATAGTTTAATAGTATGCCATGGAGGAATAGTTTGATATCATGGCATGGAGGAATAGTTTGATATCATGCCATGGAGGAATAGTTTAATAGTATGCCATGGAAGAATAGTTTGATATCATGCCATGGAGGAATAGTTTAATAGTATGCCATGGAGGAATAGTTTGATATCATGCCATGGAGGAATAGTTTAATAGTATTGTCACAAAATGAAACCGTGTGTTTATCCGGTTGATTATTACAGAGGATTTTCGGATTAAGCGGACGATCGACCAGCGACATCTATTTGTACTAACAGAGTAAACACAGTTGTACAGGTTACATCGTGTCAGCCCATAAACACATTTGGTGGTGAGGGAGAAGGATATGGAATGGTTCCGTTTGTCATCTATACTGCCGGACATCAGACGGAAATGGCTGCTGGGATTGTCACCACGGAACAGAAGAGTGACAAGTTTGTCAACATTTGAATGCAGATGGAAGCCGTGAGATCACAGGGGCAGATGTAAAACGGAAGTACCTAGTACGGAAAACAGTGCATCTGTCAATTCTTGGTTTCCGGAACATCAAGATGATTGGCAGCTTGGTATCGAAACTCTTTGTTGGGAGTTTACAGAAACTAGCTGGCTTGTTTTGAGAATCTAGGCAATTACTGACAACTTTGACAGGATTTAAGCCAGGAAAATAGTTCTTGACAGGGGATGATTTGCCACTGTGCCACCTGTGTGGGGGAGTAAAGGATAACGTCACGTGGACAACTTTGGTAGTTTGCCATATAAACTCGAGTTGAGATCAACTAGGGTGGACTTGAATAATGCTCTAGACAGAGTGCAGGGCACTGCAGTGCCAGTGGAAATAATATCTACCGTGTGTTAATTAGTGACTTAATTTTACACGTGCCTATATGGCAGATGTAGATATGATTTATAGGACTGCAGTAGTGCCATTTAAGGTATAACTTATTATAATATATTCGTTATAATTACTTTAGGCAGTAGCCTTGTTAAACTATAGTGTGATGATTAGCACTGTTAGTGGAAACTAGCTAGAGTAGTGAAGTGATACTTGGCTCTGTTAGCTAGAATAGATTAGTGAAGTGTTGATAAGCTTTACTAGTTGAGTAATGAGGGATAATTGGGATCTTCCCGTAGGTGTCCCTGGTGGGCGGGGTTCCGCATTCTGTTTGGTGATTTTTTCTTTGTCATAGCCTGATTCGGCTCTAGGTGGGTAGCTAATCTGCTCTATGACTAAGTCTAGTTAGCTAAAGATCATTAAGCAAGGTGATAGGCTTACACTCAGCCGAAAGGATCAGTGACTAGTACTATCACCAGATGTGTTGTTTCTATCCTAGGTTCCCTACCAGATCCAAGGAAACTCTACAAGTTTTGGGAAAGAATTAAAAAACCCATTCTGAAGAACACCAGTTCAAGAGTCAATAAAGTTGCATACAGAAACGTAACTTACGCTAGAAGGAAATTGATTCATCAAAGAGAGTGATGCATACTGATGCACCACACAGCATCAGACAGTAGTAACGAACCGAGAACCGGCTAAGAGTACCTAGTGTTAGTACAGTAACAATTAACATTAGTAATTAGCACTTATGGACTGAATGGTTCGATGTGCAACGAGGATGATCTGTCGACTAACTAACTAACTAACTAACTGCGTACACACTACAAAAGACTTGTGCAGTTTGTTAAGGAACAGTTAGGAACGGACATTGTGTAGAGTGCAACCGGTCCATGATTAACTGTTAATACCACCGGTGTCTATTTCGGATGTTCATGAAATTGGATTACCAGAGGTCTACAGAGGCAAAGCATTATCCGGCAAGATGGTTCCGGCAACGGGTGAGACGTACTTGTTCTGACGTAACGTGCTGTGGTCTATCTTTGCTGTGATCAGCTGACTGAGTTGATGTCTGAGAGACAGAGTCTACACACTTTATAGAACACGTCACACATTTTCTTCGCATACACGTCTCATACACGTTACACTTTTATTTTAATAAATTAATCTTTATTAATTTCTAGAAGCAAGAGTTGTTGAGTATGTTGCGTTGGGGAAGTATGAGAAGGGGGCATAGTACGACAGTGTGAGAGTGATAGGAAAAGGTGTCCATAGGCTGATGGAGTGTGTTGGACGGAAGCTGGTGGATTCTCCAGAATATTGAGGGGGAAAAAAATAATATTATAATGTGGGTGTCGGATCTCCTCACTCCAGGGACGACACTTTAAAGGAGGACACGACATTATTGGGGGCTCGTAAACGTGATCTTTGGACAGCGGGATCTCTCGTAAACGTGATCTTTGGACAGCGGGATCTATCGTAAACGTGATCTTTGGACAGCGAGATCTCTCGTAAACGGGATCCTTGGACAGCGGGATCTCCCGTAAACGGAATCCTTGGACAGCGAGATCTCCTGCAAGCAGGAACGTTTGACAGGGGGATCTTCTGACAACGGGGTCCTTTGACACGGGATCCTTAGTTATAGGAGGGAGATATCAGTTTGGAGAATCCAGCTAGAGTGAATGTGGATAGGGGTTAGGACTAATATCTTACCTGTTCACACTTCACACGTCTGCATAGGTCTGTGGTCCTGATTCTACTCTTGTCACTGAGTGAATGTACTGTGTGTGGTAATATCTAGATTTATAGTACTTGTTCATATATCGGTATAGTAATTTGCAGTTATATTGTACTAGACCTGCTAGCTTACCTCTCTGTATAATGGCCACCCCTAAACTTAGCACGTTAGAATTAAAGGCAAGGGGGGAAGAAATGGGATTGGCTGGGTCTTCTCTAACGGATTACATACAGGAAGTGGAGAGAGAGTATCGTCAAGCGGAACGGGAAGAGCGAAAGGCCGAGTTGGAATTGAGAAGGGAAGCTGAGCAAGCAGCTAGGAAATTGGAAGCTGAGCAAGCAGCTAGGAAATTTGAAGCTGAGCAAGCAGCTAGGAAATTAGAAGCTGAACAGGAAGCACAGAAAAGGGAGCACGAGTACCGGATGAGGGAACTCGAGTTGAAGAGTCAATCTAATGGAGAAACTGAGGGAGCAGTTGGAGGTTCCTCCATCCCAGGATCAACACCAGTAGGTGGACATGGGTACCATGCTATGAAGTTTCCTTTAGCGGTCTACGAGGAGGACAAAGAGAAGATTGACCAATACCTTCAACGCTTCGAGGCTATGTCAGTTGCTATGGGTCTGGAGCGTAACAAATGGAATCTTAAGCTATCCCAGGGATTACGCGGGACGGGATACGAGGTTTATACTCGCCTGCCACCAGGACATGAGAACAATTATGATGAGTTAAAGACGGCTCTGCTGAAACGATTCGAGGTTACGTCACATACCTACCGGAAAAAATTTCGAGCAGCGAAACGAGAACCCGGAGAGTTGTTTGCCGCCTACAGTTTGCGTCTTAAATCTTATCTCCATAAGTGGATGGATTTGGCTGGGTTCGCACATGACTATGAGAGTCTGGAAGAGCTCATGGTGGTCGACCAGCTGAAGAAGCAAATGTCTAAACCTCTCAGGACGTTCCTGGGAGAACAAGGAGCGGAACGTATTGACCTCGTGACTAAATTAGCAGAACGGTTCGTCGAGGTACATGGGGAGGCAGGGGAAACCTTTCCACCAACACCAAAAGTCAAGAGAAACATGACAAGAAGAAAGCCAAAAACTCAGGAACAAAAAAGTGGGAACCTTATGTGCAAAAATCAGAGGATAGTTCAGAGAAGAAGAAGGAGGGAAGCAAGAGCACTTCAAGCTCTACACCTAAACGACCGTGGTCGGAGAAGTGGTGTTCAATTTGTAAGTCACCCTCTCACAATACGAGGGACTGCAAATCGAAGGCTAAGAACCCTCACTTTGCAGCATGTCAAGTGACATCCAAGGAGGTCGTCACGGAAAATGCCAAGGTCAACAAGGAAGCTCGCCACCAGGAGAGCTCATTCAAGTCCGACAATAGAAAATCTAGGACAGGGAAATGGTGCAACCAATGCCAGTCGAATACGCACAATGCTATTGACTGCAGAGGAGAGTCAGGAGACACTCAATTCGTCGGGTGCCCCGGGAAACCTAAGGTGGAGTCCACCAAACAGGTCGAGGCCGAGGAAGAGACTCCAGACCAGGAAAAACCACCTGTAGTGGAATTGGTAGAGGTTAACGGTCGTCAAGTGGAGTGTTTATACGACACAGGACTGGACGGGGAGGCCGTGATTTCTGCGGATCTGGTACATCCAGAACAATTCACAGGTGAAACCTTGGATATACAGCCTGCACAGAAGAGTGCTGTAGTCATGAAGTTGCCCATTGCTAATGTGGAGATTCGGTCAAGGTACGTCACCGGCACCATCAAGGCCGCTGTATTGACCGATCCCATTTTTCCAGTCATCCTAGGTTGCCGGTATGTCTTTCTGGGAATGCCCAGGGAGCCAATTCATATGGGAGCAATGCAGACTCGCTCTCAGACGAAAACGGAAGAGGCAGACGCAATTGTGACTAACCCAATGCCGGGGGAGCTACGAACTGCCCAGAGTGAGGATGATACTTTACGTCCTTGCTACAAAAAGCTGCAGAAAAGTGCTGATCCACCAGGACGGGGGCAGTACTACATGAAGAATAGGATACTCTACAGGAGAGCAGGAAGGGGAGACAACCTATACGGTCAGTTGGTCGTCCCGAAAGCTCATCGGTCCCAGATTCTTCATATGGGGCATACCATCTCCTTTAGTGGACACATGGGTATTGCCGCCACCATGCAGCGGATTTCCTGCCACTACTATTGGCCGGGAATGACAGATGATGTGCGTCGGTATGTGAAGTCATGCCCTGAGTGCCAGAGGGTGGCACCGAAACACTGGACAGCACCGGTGATGTTGGGTGAGATGCCCATCATGAACTCTCCTTTCGAGAGGGTAGCCATCGATATCGTGGGTCCACTTCCCAGGACTAGGAAGAGGAACATGTATATACTCACAATGGTGGATTGCTGTACAATGTGGGGTGAGGCTATACCGTTGACCACGATTGACTCGAAAAGAGTGGCGGACGCACTGATGGAGGCCTTTACCAGATTAGGCTTTCCGGATCAAATTCTGACGGACAATGGATCTCAGTTTTGTGGAAAACTCATGGAGGAGGTATTTAGGGTGTTTCACTCTAACCACATACATACCAGCCCTTACCACCCTCAAGCCAATGGACAAGTAGAGCGTTTCAACGGCACGTTGATGACAATGCTCAGGAAATTAGCGCAGGAAAAACCTGATAGGTGGGATGAATATATCCCAGCAGCACTCTTTGCCTATCGGGAAGTTCCTCATGGCTCAACAGGACTACCACCCGCTACGTTGCTGTTTGGTCGTCCAATCAAAGGACCGTTGGAAGCCATGTTGAGGAGTTGGACTGAAGAGGGGACGTCAGAAGAAGTGATCTCATCCTATCAATACGTGGAGGAACTGAAAGAAAAACTCCACAAGGGATGGACTCTGGCAAATCAAAACTTGAAAAAGGCCAGGAAAAGACATGCGGCTTACTACAACCGTAGGTCTAAAGAAAGATCTCTAGAGGTAGGAGATAAAGTCTTGTTGTTACTCCCAACGGGAAACAACAAACTGGAGATAGGTTGGCAAGGACCATTTCCCGTGGAAAGGGTAATATCCAGAACCAACTATCAGATCCGGATCCGGGGAAAGTCGAAGATTTTCCATATCAATCTCTTGCGGAAATACGAAGAGAGACCCGGAGACAAGGCAGCTCACCTCATGGCAATGGCAGTTGCAGTGGAGACAGAAGTGGGAACCAGCGAGGGCAGGGAATATCCCTTAGTACACCAGGAAACTTATAGGGATGTGCAAGTGAACCCTGATCTGACCTCCCAGGAGAGGGAAAGGATAACCCAGGTTCTCAAGTCTCATAAGGAGATACTGACTGATAAACCTGGACGAACGAGGTTGGTTGAGTTCGAGATGACTTTGACCACACAGGAGCCTGTTCGCCAAAAGGTTTACCCAGTGCCATTCTCTAAAGAAAAGGCCCTGGAGGAGGAAATAAAAAAACTGCTGGAGGATGACGTGATTGCACCATCCACATCCCCATACAATGCGGGGGTAGTTTTGTTACGCAAACCAAGTGGAGAACACAGGTTGTGTATAGATTACCGACTTCTGAACAGTCATACACAGTTTCAGGTGGAACCTTTGCCGAATCCAACTCAGTTATTCGCTAGGCTCCATAAGGCTCGGTACTTTTCAAAGGTGGATCTGAGTCGGGGGTACTATCAGATACCAGTCAAACCGGAGATTCGACCACTGTTAGCTTTCAGTACACCCAGTGGACACTACGAATTCAAGGTCATGCCCTTTGGACTCAGCAATGCACCTAGTGTGTTTACACGCATGATGAGGACTTTACTAGATCCGTTACAGGATCCGTCCATCATCTCATTCATGGATGATATTCTGATTTCCAGTGACAGCTTGGATGACCACTTACAATCCTTGGAGAGAGTGTTTAATAGACTCAAGGAAGCAGGGCTTACTGCTCGTCCAACCAAGTGCATGATTGGTTACCAAACTCTGGAATTTCTAGGTCACACCATCACTCCAGGACACATTGTTCCAGAAGAGAAGAACCTGGAGAAAATCAGAAATGCACCAAGGCCAAAAACGAAGAAGGATGTGCGATCTTTTCTCTCGTTGTGTGGGTTCTACCACAAATTTATCCCACATTTCACTGAACTGGGAGCTCCGTTGACGGAAACCTTGAAAAAGGGATTCCCGGACCAAATCATTTGGACACCAGAATGTGAGAATGCCTATAGTCAGTTAAAGGAGGCCTTGGTCAGCAAACCTGTATTACAGCTCCCTGACCTTTCCAAACCATTTGTGTTGAGAACGGATGCAAGTGCGATTGGAATTGGAGCCGCTTTGTTACAGGAAGGAAAAGACGATGCTTCGGTTTTGAAACCTGTGGCATACGCAAGTAAGAAACTTCTACAGGCGGAGAGGAATTATTCAACCGTCGAGAGAGAATGCTTGTCCCTCGTATGGGCAGTGCAAAAATTTCAGCCATATTTGTATGGAGTTAAGTTTCGGGTCCAGTCAGATCATCAGCCCCTGATGTTCCTGGCTACTTCTCAGAAGCTCAACGCACGTTTGATGCGGTGGTCGTTGTTACTTCAACCGTATAATTTCACAGTAGAGTACATTCCTGGGAAGGAAAATGTTGGAGCGGATTTCTTGTCAAGACACCCAGCTCCTGAAGAAGAAGAATGAATCATCTGGATTAAACTCACGGTGGAGAAGAGTGAGATGGACTACTCTCTTAGGAGGGGGCCTATGTCACAAAATGAAACCGTGTGTTTATCCGGTTGATTATTACAGAGGATTTTCGGATTAAGCGGACGATCGACCAGCGACATCTATTTGTACTAACAGAGTAAACACAGTTGTACAGGTTACATCGTGTCAGCCCATAAACACATTTGGTGGTGAGGGAGAAGGATATGGAATGGTTCCGTTTGTCATCTATACTGCCGGACATCAGACGGAAATGGCTGCTGGGATTGTCACCACGGAACAGAAGAGTGACAAGTTTGTCAACATTTGAATGCAGATGGAAGCCGTGAGATCACAGGGGCAGATGTAAAACGGAAGTACCTAGTACGGAAAACAGTGCATCTGTCAATTCTTGGTTTCCGGAACATCAAGATGATTGGCAGCTTGGTATCGAAACTCTTTGTTGGGAGTTTACAGAAACTAGCTGGCTTGTTTTGAGAATCTAGGCAATTACTGACAACTTTGACAGGATTTAAGCCAGGAAAATAGTTCTTGACAGGGGATGATTTGCCACTGTGCCACCTGTGTGGGGGAGTAAAGGATAACGTCACGTGGACAACTTTGGTAGTTTGCCATATAAACTCGAGTTGAGATCAACTAGGGTGGACTTGAATAATGCTCTAGACAGAGTGCAGGGCACTGCAGTGCCAGTGGAAATAATATCTACCGTGTGTTAATTAGTGACTTAATTTTACACGTGCCTATATGGCAGATGTAGATATGATTTATAGGACTGCAGTAGTGCCATTTAAGGTATAACTTATTATAATATATTCGTTATAATTACTTTAGGCAGTAGCCTTGTTAAACTATAGTGTGATGATTAGCACTGTTAGTGGAAACTAGCTAGAGTAGTGAAGTGATACTTGGCTCTGTTAGCTAGAATAGATTAGTGAAGTGTTGATAAGCTTTACTAGTTGAGTAATGAGGGATAATTGGGATCTTCCCGTAGGTGTCCCTGGTGGGCGGGGTTCCGCATTCTGTTTGGTGATTTTTTCTTGGTCATAGCCTGATTCGGCTCTAGGTGGGTAGCTAATCTGCTCTATGACTAAGTCTAGTTAGCTAAAGATCATTAAGCAAGGTGATAGGCTTACACTCAGCCGAAAGGATCAGTGACTAGTACTATCACCAGATGTGTTGTTTCTATCCTAGGTTCCCTACCAGATCCAAGGAAACTCTACAAGTTTTGGGAAAGAATTAAAAAACCCATTCTGAAGAACACCAGTTCAAGAGTCAATAAAGTTGCATACAGAAACGTAACTTACGCTAGAAGGAAATTGATTCATCAAAGAGAGTGATGCATACTGATGCACCACACAGCATCAGACAGTAGTAACGAACCGAGAACCGGCTAAGAGTACCTAGTGTTAGTACAGTAACAATTAACATTAGTAATTAGCACTTATGGACTGAATGGTTCGATGTGCAACGAGGATGATCTGTCGACTAACTAACTAACTAACTAACTGCGTACACACTACAAAAGACTTGTGCAGTTTGTTAAGGAACAGTTAGGAACGGACATTGTGTAGAGTGCAACCGGTCCATGATTAACTGTTAATACCACCGGTGTCTATTTCGGATGTTCATGAAATTGGATTACCAGAGGTCTACAGAGGCAAAGCATTATCCGGCAAGATGGTTCCGGCAACGGGTGAGACGTACTTGTTCTGACGTAACGTGCTGTGGTCTATCTTTGCTGTGATCAGCTGACTGAGTTGATGTCTGAGAGACAGAGTCTACACACTTTATAGAACACGTCACACATTTTCTTCGCATACACGTCTCATACACGTTACACTTTTATTTTAGTAAATTAATCTTTATTAATTTCTACAAGCAAGAGTTGTTGAGTATGTTGCGTTGGGGAAGTATGAGAAGGGGGCATAGTACGACAGTGTGAGAGTGATAGGAAAAGGTGTCCATAGGCTGATGGAGTGTGTTGGACGGAAGCTGGTGGATTCTCCAGAATATTGAGGGGGAAAAAAAATAATATTATAATGTGGGTGTCGGATCTCCTCACTCCAGGGACGACACTTTAAAGGAGGACACGACAAGTATGCCATGGAGGAATAGTTTGATATCATGCCATGGAGGAATAGTTTAATAGTATGCCATGGAGGAATAGTTTAATAGTATGCCATGGAGGAATAGTTTAATAGTATGCCATGGAGGAATAGTTTGATATCATGCCATGGAGGAATAGTTTAATAGTATGCCATGGAGGAATAGTTTGATATCATGCCATGGAGGAATAGTTTGACATTATGCCATGGAGGAATAGTTTGACATTATGCCATGGAGGAATAGTTTGACATTATGCCATGGAGGAATAGTTTGACATTATGCCATGGAGGAATAGTTTGATATCATGCCATGGAGGAATAGTTTAATATCATGCCATGGAGGAATAGTTTGATATCATGCCATGGAGGAATAGTTTGATATCATGCCATGGAGGAATAGTTTAATAGTATGCCATGGAAGAATAGTTTGATATCATGCCATGGAGGAATAGTTTAATACAGTGGTTCTCAACCTTTTTTGGCCCATTCCCTCCTTCACCATATTTTCAGAACTCCATTTCCCCCCCCCCCCCCCCCCCCCCCACTTCCTATCAAAAAATTTGGCCCGTTCCCCCTTCACCTTATTTTCAGAACGTCATTCCCCCCCCCCCCCTTTCATATTTCCTATCTAAAAATCCCCTCACCCCTACACAGTATACGTAAAAGTGGAAGGCAAATGTAATAGCATATACTAAAACAAGTCTAGACATCCCACAAACATGATTTGTGGGTCTACTTACTTTATAAAATGAATTTTAGAAGGACGAGACATACATAACTGTAAAGTATGAAGGGAAAAATTATGTCAAGTAATCGGTTCTTGTATTAACACGATCTTGAAATGGTCTTCATTCCCCCCCCCCCCCTGGAAACCCTGAAATTCCCCCCTGGGGGGCAATTCCCCACCGGTTGAGAACCACTGGTTTAATAGTATGCCATGGAGGAATAGTTTGATATCATGCCATGGAGGAATAGTTTGACATTATGCCATGGAGGAATAGTTTGACATTATGCCATGGAGGAATAGTGTTACATCATGCCATGGGGGAATAGTTTGATATCATGCTATGGGGAAATAGTTTGACATCATGCCATTGAGGAGTAGTTTGACATCATGCAATGGAGGAATAGAGTGGCATCATGCCATGGAGGAATAGTGTTACATCTTGCCATGGGGGACTAGTTTGACATCATGCCATGGAGGAATAGTTTGACATTCTTCCATAGAGGAATAGTGTTACATAATGCCATGGGGGAATAGTTTGACATCTGGCTCTTGATAAGAGTATCGTGTCTTGTAACGTGGCTGAAGTATTTCACTTGCCTACTCTTTATTTCTTTCATCAACTCTCTCTCTCTCTCTCTCTCTCTCTCTCTCTCTCTCGCTCTCTCTCTCTCTCTCTCTCTCTCTCTCTCTCTCTCTCTCTCTCTCTCTCTCTCTCTCTCTCTCTCTCTCTCTCTCTCTCTCTCTCTTCATTCCCAGTTTTTCTAGAACCTCCGCATTTGTTTGCTTTTGTTTCCATGAAATATGACATATTCATCTGTGTATCCACATCTCCAAGACTTCTATGCGACTTTCTAGTTGTTTGTTCAATGTCCAGGCTTCCGCGCCATACAGTAGCGTTGAATATACGTAGCATTTGAC
This sequence comes from Cepaea nemoralis, assembly GCA_014155875.1. Lineage (NCBI taxonomy): Eukaryota > Metazoa > Mollusca > Gastropoda > Stylommatophora > Helicidae > Cepaea > Cepaea nemoralis. Next base: position 158,872 of record JACEFZ010022801.1, read on the forward strand.
AATTCTCATTTTTAATGCATGATCATTCTTAGCAAACTTTTCGTGATGTGACTAATTATACTTCTTCTTCTTCTTGTGCGTTCATCCAGAGTTTTTTTTTCCGGATGTGATTGCGTTGTGCCTGTTTACAGCAAAGCTGCGTTCTTGCGCCGTGAGGCCGACACATCCGACTTCTGCAGGCATTTGTTGACCGCGTTAACCATCCCGGGGTGACTAATTATACTAATTGGTTGATGTTGATCACATTTAAATGCTCCTGATTTCTTTGGGATTCCAATAAATATAGAATTACAATAATTTATGAGGTATATCTCCAGTATAATATATTGTGTTCAGCAGTCTGGTGTCTTGATCGATTTCATATTCTTTTAAAGCACTAATCATTTCTATTGTGATGTTATCTGAACCGGTGTTCTTGCTAGTTTTCATATGGTTAAGAACATTCTGAACCTCCATCTTCAAAATTGATCGTCCTTTATTATTATTTCGAATATCACACTGTTCATCTCTGTTATCATCATAAAGGATTTTCAAATAATCTGACCATAGATGTAGAATCTAATCTTTTTCTATTTTGATTTTGCCGTCTTTTGGCGTTAAGACAGCCTGCTGATGTACATGTTGTTTTGTTAGTAAGCTCCTGAATTCTTGTGTGCATTAATGTGGTATTTTTACTGTTGTGATTGTTATTTCAATTTCTAAGCATTTTTTTTCTTAAGCCATGCTTCTTTTGCATCCTTACATAATGTTCTGACTTGTCTGTGAATTTCTTTATATTTATCAGGATGACTTTTGTTGAATCTTCTTGTTTCCATTAGTTGTAAAGTTCCTTCAGTCTTCCATATGTTACGACCCACCTTCTTTATTTTTGAAATAGTTGTTTCTGCAGCCAAACTGATTGAATTCTCCAACATTTACCATTGAAAATCCACTTGTTGAAATAGGATCTCTAGATCAGACAATATATCAAATATGTTCTGTACTTCTATGTTGAATTTGTTTTGTTTTCCCTTGTAAGTGTTCAATGTACACAGATCATATTTAGTGTTTCCTGTTATATACTTGACTTTCTTTAAAGTGTCCCTTAATGTGCCTGTAATCAATCCGTGATCACTGTAATAATCAGCATTTGGAATTGCTTTTGCGATTGTTAACGAATTTCGAACCCTTCTGCTAATCAAAATGTAATCTATCTGGTTTCTAGTCCTGCTCTCAGTACTCCTCAGTGTCCATAATCTTCTAGGGAGTTGTTTAAACCAGGTGTTTAAATCATTTCCTGCTCTTTTCCCCATTCTACAATTATGTATCCTCTTTCGTTTCGCTCTCCCAAATCATGGTTTCCATGGTAAATCCATCACCTTGATTTCCTACTTTTGCATTGAAGTCACCCATTATGATATTTATTTCTCAATTTTTACATTTCTTCAAAGCAGACTCCATATCATTATAAAATTCCTCTATACTATCTTCACTGGAGTCTCCTGTTGGAGCGTATATTTAAGTGACGTTTATTTTAAAAGAGCTGTGTCTGACACAGCCCAATATCCTTTAACAGAATTTGATGTTTGCTGATCCAATATAATTGCTACACCTCTTTATCGTTCTTCTCCCCCAGAATAAATAATCTTACAATCCTCATCTATAGATTTAGATAACGTCGTATTATTATTATTATTATTATTATTATTATTATTATTATTATTATTATTATCGCTCTTGTTGTTGTTGCTGCTGCTGTTGCCGCTGCTGCTGTTGTTGTTGTTGTTGTTGATGATGATGTTGTTGTTGTTAAATGAATTGTAAAACAACTCAGCGAGTGATTTGATGAAACTAAACAATTTAATGTATATTGAATGTAATCTCAAAGATATATTTCTCTGAGGTCTCTTCTGTATATGTTGAAATGCCGAGTAAGGCCAGGAACTATGACACTGTGGATACATTACCTATGCCGATACGGCAGTAACGAACTCATGCTCAAGGATTCAAACACTCGCACACTGGGTGACAAGTTATAATTATCACCAGTCGGTCAGCATTGCCCAATGGATAAGAGTATTTACTCTTAACCTCCCGATGAGCTGATAGCGAGGTAGCGAGTTCAACCTGTACACCGGTTAGTTAGACTAAAATGTTGACCTCTCGTCCTTGACTTGGTCACGTCAATTGCTAGTATTTTAGCAGTGTAGCGTAGAATGAGTGGGTTCGTCTGATGGCGCGGGACACTGGTAATAGAGAAAGCTAGCTCCTACGCAACAATCAGTTCAGCGTAGACTAACTCGAGTTCAAAAGCGAGCGACGAAAACAAATGATCACCAGTTTACATTCCTTCATTAATGACGTCTTCTGCCACATGACAGAAGTGACAGTCTGATGATGAAAATTATCTACAGTTTATATTCCTTCATTAATGATGTCTTCTGCGAAATGAAATAAGTGAGTCAGATAAAGTAAATTATTACCGATTAACATTCCTTCATTAATGATGTCTTCTGCGACATGAAATAAGTGACAGTCAGATAAAGTAAATTATTACCGATTAATGATGTCTTCTGCGACATGAAATAAATGACAGTCAGATAAAGTAAATTATTACCGATTAACATTCCTTCATTAATGATGTCTTCTGCCACATGGAAGAAGTGACGGTCAGATAAAGTAAATTGTTACCGATTAACATTCCTTCATTAATGATGTCTTCTGCGACATGAAATAAGTGACAGTCAGATAAAGTAAATTATTACCGATTAACATTCCTTCATTAAGGATGTCTTCTGCCACATGGAAGAAGTGACGGTCAGATAAAGTAAATTATTACCAATTAACATTCCTTCATTAATGATGTCTTCTGCCACAGGGAAGAAGTGACAGTCAGATAAAATAAATTATCATCAGTTAACATTCCTTAATTAATTATGTCTTCTGTCACATGAAGGAAGTGACAGTCAGATAAAGAAAGAATATTTACATCCAAAACCCCTTTTACTGGAATAATCAAAAGTCCACAAGCCCGGGAAGGCAATCTGCCTATGGGAGGATGATTCCAAAAAAGAAACCTCAGCCGTCGAGGTCGGAAAGCGTTGGCCTAAATGGCATAGGACTAGAAAGCGGACATCCACGCACCACAATGGATGCTATACACCACGGAAAGCAAACGTCGATCGTTGAAGATGAATAAACAAACTCGTGAACAAAAAAAAATATCGCCAACAGTTCACAATTCCGCTAAATGTTGTTTTCAATCTGTTTTCAAAAACAATCACGGCAATATTAAAGTTCTAGTAAATTTTGCGAGTAATCTTATATATAAATTGCGATCTCCGTCTGTCTGTCTGTCTGTCTGTCTGTCTGTCTGTCTGTCTGTCTGTCTGTCTGTCTGTCTGTCTGTCTGTCTGTCTGTCTGTCTGTCTGTCTGTATGTATGTATGTATGTATGTATGTATGTATGTCCTTTATTTGTTCGCGAACGGCCCATCCGATTGAGATGAAATTTTCTACACGCCTTCCTTTCATTCCAGCGCTGCCAACTGTCATAGTTTTTTTTTCTTCTTCCTCCTCCTCCCTCCTCCCCCTCCCAAAATACGTACGTAAATATATGATGATGATGATGAAAGAATCCCCGAACCAAAACGCTAGGGAAAGGGAAGAAAATGACGTGACTACACAGAATCGTCACACGGCAATCATCATCATCAAGTGCCGTGCCGGCTGGCGTAGGCGTTCATGGCTCTCCGTAGATCTCAGTCTTTGGTTTTCTGGATCAACTCTGCTGCTGATATTCCTCCATGCCACGGCAATATCAATAACAATTCATCTTTTTATGTGTAAGGAAGTTATCTACAGTCGTGTAGAAGGGAAGAACTAGACGAGTATGAATTCGGAATGGCGAACTCTCTCCTCCTCTCTTCTCCTCCTCCCTCTACCTCCTCCCTCCTCCTCCCTCTACCTCCTCCCTCCACCCTCCTCCTCTTCCTCCTCCCTCTCATCCCTCTCCCTCCTCCCTCCTCCTTCTCCCTCTTCCTTCTCCCTCTTCCTCTCCCATCCTCCTCCCTCCTACTCCCTCCGCCTCCTCCCCCTCCTCCCTCAACTTCCCTCCTCCTCCCTCTCCCTCCTCATCCCTCCTCCTCCTGCCTCCCTCCTCCTCCTGCCTCCTTCTCCCTCATCATCCTCCCTCCTCCTTCTCCCTTCTTCTCCCTCTTCCCTCTTCCTCCTCCTCCTACCTCCTCCCTCCTCCTCCCTCTACCTCCTCCTCCTCCCTCCACCCTCCTCCTCCCTTCTCCTCCTCTTCCTCCTCCCTTTCCTTCCTCCTCCTCCTCCCTCTACCTCCTCCTCCCCCTACCTCTTTCCTCCTCCCTCCTCCTCCTCTTCCACCTCCCTTTCCTTCCTCCCCTCCTCATTCTCCCTCCTTCCTCTCCCTCCTTCCTCCTCCTCCTTCCTTCTTCTCCCTCTGTCTCCTCCCTCCTCCTCTCCCCTCCTCCTCCCTCCTCCTCCTTCTCCTCCTCCCTCCTTCTCCCTTCTTCTCCTCCTCTCCCTCCTCCTCCTCCTACCCTCTTCCCATCCTCCCTCTCCCTCCTCCATCCTCCTCCTCCCTCTTCCTCCTCCTTCCCCTCCTCCTCCTTCCTCCTCCTCCTCCTTCCTCCCTCTCCCTCCTCCCTCCTCCTCCTCCCTCTTCCTCCTCCTTCTTCCTCCTCCTTCCTTCTCTCCCCTTCTCCTCCCTCCTCCTCCTCCCTCTTCCTCCTCCTCCTACCTCCTCCTTCTCTCTCCTCCTCCCTCCTCCCTTTTCCTCCCTCCTCCTCCTCCCTCTACCTCCTCCATCCTCCTCTCCACTCTTCCTCTTACCCTCTTCTCTTCCCCTCCCCCTCCTCCCCCTCCCTCCTCCTCCCTTCACATTCCTCCTCCTCCCTCTTCCTCCTCCTCTCCTCCTCCTCCTCATCCCTCCTCTCCCTCCTCCTCCTTCTCCTCCCTCCTCCTCCTCCTCCCCTCCTCCTCTCTCCCCTCCTCCTCCTCCTCACTCTTCCTCCTCCCTCCTCCTCCTCCCTCTACCTCCTCCCTCCTCCTCCCTTCATTCCTCCTCCTCCGTCTTCCTCCTCCTCCCTCCTCCTCATCCCTCCTCCTCCCTTCTCCTCCCCTCTCCTCCTCCTCCCTCTACCTCCTCCTCCCTTCACATTCCTCCTCCTCCGTCTTCCTCCTCCTCCCTCATCCTCCTCATCCCTCCTTCTCCCTCCTCCTCCTTCTTCCTCCCTCCTCCCTCCTCCCCCTCCTCCTTCCTCCTCCTCCCTCTCCTCCTCCTCACTCCTCCTCCTCCCTCCTCCTCCTCCCTCTACCTGCTCCCTCCTCCTCCCTTCACATTCCTCCTCCTCCCTCTTCCTCCTCCTCCCTCCTCCTCATCCCTCCTCCTCCCTCCTCCTCCTCTCTCCTCCTCTCTCCTCCTCCCTCCTCCTCCTCCTCTCTCCTCCCTCTACCTCCTCCTCCTTCTTCCTCCCTCCTCCTCCTCCCTCCTCCCTCTTCCTCCTCCTCCCTCCTCCTCCTCCCTCCTCCTCCTCTCTCCGCCTCCCTCCTCCTCCTCCCTCTACCTCCTCCCTCCTCCTCCCTTCACATTCCTCCTCCTTCTCCCCTCCTCCTTTTCCCTCTTCCTCCTCCCCCTCCTTCTCCCTCTTCCTTCTCCCTCTTCCTCCCTCTTCCTTCTCCCTCCGTCTCCTCCCTCCTCCTACTCTCTCCTCCTCCTACTCCCTCCTCCCTCTCCCTCCTCCTCCCTCTCCTCCTCCTGCTCCCTTCTCCTCCTGCGTGCTCCTCCTCCCTCCTCCTCCTCTCTCCTCCTCCCTCCTCCTCCTCCCTCCTCCTCCTCCCTCTACCTCCTCCTCCTTCTTCCTCCCTCCTCCTCCTCCCTCCTCCCTCTTCCTCCTCCTCCCTCCTCCTCCTCCCTCCTCCTCCTCCTCTCCGCCTCCCTCCTCCTCCTCCCTCTACCTCCTCCCTCCTCCCTCCTCCTCCCTTCACATTCCTCCTCCCTCCTCCTCCCCTCCTCCTCTTCCCTCCTCCTCCTCCCCCTCCTTCTTCTCCTTCTCCCTCCTCCTCCTCCCTCTTCCTCCCTCTTCCTTCTCCCTCCGCCTCCTCCCTCCTCCTACTCTCTCCTCCTCCTACCTCCTCCTCCCTCTCCCTCCTCCTCCCTCTCCTCCTCCTGCTCCCTTCTCCTCCTGCGTTCCTCCTCCTCCCTCCTTCTCCCTCCTCCTCCCTCTTCCTCCTCCCTCCTCCTCCCTCTTCCTCCTCCCTCCTCCTCGCCTCCTCCTCCACCCTACTCCTCCCTCCTCCTCCTAATCCCTCCTCCTCCCTCCTATTCCTCCCTACTCCTCCTGTCTCCTCCCTCCTCCTCCCTCCTCTTCCCTCCTCCACCTCCCTCTTCCTCCTCCCTCCTCCATTTACCCAAGACAGACAGACAGTCAGACAGCAGATAAGTCGGGAACGGGATCTTATATGACTACTTATATGAATTAAATGAGATGCTCCCCACCAGGAGTTGGGCGATGCCGGGCCGGGTCAGACAGACAGACAGATAGATAGATAGATAGATAGACAGACAGACAGACAGACAGACAGACAGACAGACAGACAGACAGACAGACAGACAGACAGACAGACAGACAGACAGACAGTCGGGAACGGGAACTTATATGACTACTTATATGAATTAAATGAGATGCTCCCCACCAGGAGTTGGGCGATGCCGGGCCGGGTCAGACAGACAGACAGATAGATAGTCGGAACGGGAACTTATATGACTACTTATATGAATTAAATGAGATGCTCCCCATCAGGGTCTGGGCGAAGACGGGCCGGGTCAGACAGACAGACAGACAGATAGACAGACAGACAGACAGACAGACAGACAGATAGTCGGTAACGGGAACGAGAACTTATATGACTACTTATATGAATTAAATGAGATGCTCCCCACCAGGGTCTGGGCGAAGCCGGGCCGGGTCAGCTAGTGTAATATATAAAATATAACTCCATTGTGAAGGAAGTACAACAGGAGGCTTTCGATCGTCAGAAGTTAGTCCCTATTTCACGGATGTTTCGGTCTCTTTAACTTCTGAATACTCTGGGTAGAAAGGCCCACCCGAATTATATCATTTCAATATTAAAAATAGTATATACCTTTCTTTAATAATAAATACAGTTTACAGCTTTTCTTCAATAATAAATCTGTACTGCAACTTACATACAACCTAATATAATCCAATTAGGAAGGAAATCACGAAACTTGGGTCTCGTTCAACCGTCTGTTCATTGCTTTGGTTTACAACTTAAGCCGTTTTTCTTCACCAAATAACGTACAATTTACTTTTCAACGATACTAGATTTATAGAATATATTTCAACCTTTGCTCGACACTAAATGTATACAGCAGTCTGCATATATTCGTCAGTACTACATGTGTACTACAATTCACACGTTTTCGCCTATAGTAAATGGTAAGGTTTACTACCTATTTGTACAGGTCGTTTTTTTTTTTTTTAAGCGTTAAATGCATACTACAATTTTTGACATGTCGTTAGTAATACTACATCTGCATTAAATTACATTCAAGTCAGTGATGTTTATGATTTCGTGCACATTTCAACATCTTAACCTGCAAATCGATAGTTTATTGCACGCCTTGTTTCCCACCAGAGAATATTCTTCTGACTCCCTTTCTCCCCAGTCTCCACAATGATATGTTTTCTTTCGTACTTCTTGAAAATAACGTTGCGTTTCTCCCATTCTGCTCCTGTGTAGATATTGCTGGTGTTTGCAGACGAAGACGTGCAGTCGAACGGGTTTTTGTGGGCGGCGGAAAAGTTGGGTTACGGCTGCACTGTAGTCAGGACGCCAGAAACTGCTCTTGAAACCTACCTCAGGAATCAACACGATGTCGTCATTATAGATGCACGTTCCAACAACAGCAATTGCTTTGATGCTGAAGCCTTGGCCAGGTAGGAAATTGTATTTTCTTCTTCATTTCTCATGTCATTACTAATAATCCAATGTTTTAGCACGCAATAACAGTAATGTTAGGAGTTAAGATATGTCACCTATGTTTACATTAATTAGCCATCAATGGTGACTTACCGTATTAACTCATTTAATACCAAACAAATGAGGTTTCATTGTTTCTTTTTTTTTCATAGGAACGATTGCAAAGAAGAGAGTAATGAATGCGCATTGTGATTTATTTGAGAATTAGAAAGAAATTGCACATTGCAATTTGTTCAGCAGAGAATTAGTCAGATGAAAAGCAATTGATGATTTGTTTAGTACAGAATGTGTAAGAAATTAACACCTGGTGAACTGTTTAGTAGAGAATTAGCAAGACATTAACACATGGTGAACTGTTTAATAGATAATTAGTAAGAAAATAACATATGGTGATTTGTTTAGAAGAGAATTAGAAAATAGGAAATAATGATTTATTTAGCAGAGAATTGGTCAGAAGAGTAAAACTTCGTGATTTGTTTAGCAGTGAATTAGTAAAATAAAGCACTGTGATTTGTTTAGTAGAGAATTAGTCATAGAATAATACATGGTGATTTATTTAGTAGTGAATTAGTCTGAAAATATGAATATTTGTTTAGAAGAGAATAAGGGGAATAAAATACGATGGTTTTCTTGGTTGAAAATTAGTCTGGGTATAATATGTGATGATTTATTTAGCACAGAATTTGTCAGGAAATGATAAACTGTGATTTCTTTAGTATAGAATTAGTCATAAGAATAAAATATGGTGATTTGTCTATTAGAGAATTAGAAAATAACACATGATGAATTGTCTATAGGATAATTAGAGAATAAACACATGGTTATTTGTCTATTAGAGAATAAGAAAAAAACACATGATTATTTGTCGATAAGAGAATTAGAAAATAACACATGGTGATTTGTCTATTAGAGAAATATAATAGACCACGTGATGATTTGTCTATAGGAGAATTGGAAAATAAACACATGATGATTAGTCTATTAGAGAATTAGAAGATAACAAATGGTGATTTGTCGATTAGAAAATTAGAAAATAACACATGATGATTTGTCGGTTATAGAATTAGAAAATAACACACGGTGATTTGTCTAGCAGAGAATTAGAAAATAACGCAGGGTGATTTGTCTATTAGAGAATAGAAAATAACACATGGTGATTTGTCATTAGAGAATGAGAAAATAACAATGATGATTTTTCGATTAGAGAATTAGAAAATAACACACGGTGATTTGTCTATTAGAGAATGAGAAAATAACACATGGTGATTTGTCTATTAGAGAATTAGAAAACAACACATGGTGATTTGTCTAGCAGAGAATTAGAAAATAACACATGGTGATTTGTCTATTAGAGAATTGAAAATAACACACGGTGATTTTTCTATTAGAGAATTGAAAATAACACATGGTGATTTTTCTATTAGAGAATTGAAAATAACACATGGTGTTTTGTCTATTAGAGAATTGAAAATAACACATGGTGATTTGTCTATTAGAGAATTGAAAATAACACATGGTGATTTGTCTATTAGAGAATTGAAAATAACACACGGTGATTTGTCTATTAGAGAATTGAAAATAACACATGGTGATTTGTCTATTAGAGAATTGAAAATAACACATGGTGATTTGTGTATTAGAGAATTAGAAAACAGCACATTGTGCTTTTGTAACAGAGAATTATTCGGGAATATTTTATTTTTATTTTATGTGACCCGAAGCAGTTTGGTGCTATAGGTCTGTGATGTGACAGGACCACCATATTCTGTATGCTTGAACTTTCGGAGAAACACGGGGCTGATCTTTTCCTCACTTAGCTGGCGACGAAATCAGGCATCGACCCTCTTCCGACCGTGCTTACGACATTATATGCGCAGCTCTCTATCAACTGCTATAATTCCCGCAGACAGGAAATTCAGTTGTCCATGATTGATGTGCAATGTAAGGAGAGCTTGGTATAGGCAGTGTCAATGTTCAGTTCCTGAAATAGATCATGTGTTCATATCACTGTGAAATCAAATGGAATACACATCCAGGTTTGTGTCATGACAAGGCCGCGTCAGCGCTGCTGGCCAGATAGTCATCTGTTTAAATTCGCTTTAACGCAGAGATTCTTTTTTTCCCCCACTGACCTGAGCTCCCAGGTCTAATTTTTCCACCGCTCGCTCGCTTTGAACTCAAGCATAGTCCATACATACTATTTATAGTAGTGATGGACTGAATTTTGCGTGTGGATTAGCTTTCCCTATTAACTGTGTCCCTTACCATCAAGCGAACCCACTCCGACTTCAGCGGTACTTGTAATTTATGTCTCTCAAGTCAAGGACTATAGGTCAACATTTCAGTCCAGCTGTCCGATGTAGGGGTTGAACCGCTTACTTCGGCATCAGCGCACCGGATGTTTAAGAACACCCGTTCTTACCCATTCGGACATACGGACCTGCCCAGGTCTAAATGAGTACCAGGAAATTTTCCGGGAGGTAAAGATTTTCGGCTTGATTTTGATCACATCACCCGTCAAGTGCTGATTCATCTAATAACATGAGATTTTGATTAAATCATCCTTCAAGTGCTAATTCATCTAATAACATGAGATTTTGATCACATCACCCGTCAAGTGCTGATTCATCTAATAACATGAGATTTTGATTAAATCATCCTTCAAGTGCTGATTCATCTAATAACATGAGATTTTGATCACATCACCCGTCAAGTGCTGATTCATCTAATAACATGAGATTTTGATTAAATCATCCTTCAAGTGCTGATTCATCTAATAACATGAGATTTTGATCACATCACCCGTCAAGTGCTGATTCATCTAATAACATGAGATTTTGATCACATCACCCGTCAAGTGCTGATTCATCTAATAACATGAGATTTTGATCACATCACCCGTCAAGTGCTGATTCATCTAATAACATGAGATTTTGATTAAATCATCCTTCAAGTGCTGATTCATCTAATGAACTGAGATTTTGATTACATCATCCTTCAAGTGCTGATTTGTCTAATAACACGAGATTGTGATCACATCACCCGTCAAGTGCTGATTTGTCTAATAGCATGAGATTAGCACCATGTACCCAATACGCCTCATTGCGTGAGAGGTGACCTTTCGGTTTACTGCTGGTCTGTAATCACGGCACGTTGTTGTACCTACCATTAAATTGTCATGTTTTCTATTGTGAAGCACACGAACCGTACATGTCATATCATGAAAGGCTGCGGTATGTCATGCTTGCACATCAGTTTATTTAGCCTGAAGACTGTTAAGGAGTTTCTAAACATGTCGCTATATACTTATTCACCGGAATATAATGTTATGGTTTCTTCATGACTTCCACGTCTACATAGGTTAGTGAGGCAGTTTGTTGGTTGGTCAGTCGGTCAGTCAGTCAATCAGTCGGTCGATCGGTCGGTCGGTCGATCAGTCAGTCAGTCGGTCGATTGATCGGTAGGTCGGTCGATCGGTTGGTTGGTTGGTTGTTTGGTTGATTTACTGGTTGGTTAGTTAATTTGATTGTTAGTTTGTTGGTTGGTTGGGTGATTAGTTGGTTGGTTGGCTGGTTGGTTGAATGGTTGGTTGGCTGGCTAGCTGATTGGTTGGCTGGCTGGTTGGTTGATTGGTTGCTTGGTTGGTTGGTTGGTTCGTTCGTTCGTTCGTTCGTTTATTGGTTGGTTGGATGGTTGGTCGGTTGGTTGGATGGATGATTTTTGGTTAGTTGGTTGGTTGGCTGCTTGGTTAGTTGTTTGGCTGGCTCGTTCGCTAGCTAACTGGCTCGATGGTTGCTTGGCTGGCTGGTTGGCTGGCTGCCTGGTTGATTAGTTGGTTGGTTGGCTGGCTGGCTGGCTGACTGTTACGTTAGTTGATTGAATTGTTGGTAGGTTAGTTGGTTGGTTGGTCTATTGGTAGGTTGATTGATTGGTCAAAAAGTCATCCTGATCGCACATCGGAATATTAGTCCATAAGTGCTCAGATCCTCTCCTTGGTATATCTCTCAGCGACACCAGTTTTGTGTTGGTTGACCATTCTTCTTTGGCTTCCCACATGTCTTGCTTGACCCCATTTCACTTGATGTTCTGGCAGTCTGGTCACATCCATCCTTTGAGTCATTTATTAGTTCGGCCTCGCTGACGGCGTTCAGGATGTCATTCTGGTACATTACTCGTCCGCACCCCACAGCAGCCAAGTCCACACGCCTGCATGCTAGTTCCCTACCTCTTATACGCGCGTGCCTTAGCACAAACATGAAACAGAAAGTTTTCAGTCTTTTTCTCCTCAGAGATTCAGATGTGTGACTCCTCCCCTCCCCCTTTCTCCAACCCATTTGATAGCAATTTTTACAAGCCAGACAATGGGACACAGTTCTTGATATCCACACGGCTGAAGGTGGATCTACTACAGCTCCGCAAGGCAGAAAATGGAAGACAGATCGCGATATCCACGGCTGTAGATTGGTCTATGAAAGCTCTACTGAGATGGCGTATTCGTATGTTCTGTTACAAAATTACCCATTATCAACATGTGCGTGGTCAGCTGGCGAAGGCGGCATTAAGGTTCATGTTTCTCCAGAAATCTCGGTCTCGGGTCCTCTAGATCAACTCTATTGATGATATCCACATACCAAAAGTCTTAAATGATTTAATCATGACATTGTATTCCAGTTAAAAGGACGCTGGAGGAAAAGGTTTGTTGGTTGGTTGGGGAGGAAGACAGCGTTATAATGTGTGGAGAGTATCAGGAGATGGACTCCATGCACCGAAAAGACGCAGACCAATGGGTGTTGGAGATTCGTTACAGCCGATTATCGAAACGGAAGTAGCACTTACTGATGATGGTGATGATGATGAGATGATGGTGGTGGTGATTGTAATAATCTGAATTGTTTACAACAGTCTAGACTGTAAACATATGTCCTCTGTTTCTCTTCATGATCTCCTTCCTAGTTTTCTCTCATCCTCCTATTCTTTTTTCCTGCTCCTTCATCATCTTTTTTTTTATTTCTTTTGCTGCTGCTTTTGGTATTTATGCCACTGTTACGTCTTCTCTTCCACATCCCACTACGTGTCTAATTCTAACATATCTTCTTCTTATTGTACACGTTCTTTGCCGCTAGTCTGTTTCTTTTCTATACCTTCTATTTATCCCCTTCTTCATCTTCGATTGCCTGCTGTCACGAAAAAGACTTGATGTTTCGATCGATGACAGAACGATGTGAAGGTCGTCTACCAAAAACCGAAAAACCCCTTTGATGAGTGGGAGAATGTGGAATAAACAAGTCGCGAAAAATGTCTGCACACTGTCGGCATTTCTGTATGATGTGGGTTGTTCGAGAAACGGACAATAGCGCCATACATCTGCAAGGCGGTAGTTAGCCTTTGAAGTGTAGACGAAATGTCTGAATACACGTCGGATGGATTCTGTGATGTGGGAATAAATTCCCTGGTTCACCGGCAGACAGGACTTTTGTTGTACGAGACAAAGGATTCCCAGATGAAAGCAAACTAGACAGCGGGGTGATTCCACACTGTCTAAAATAGAGGGAGAAAACCAGATTCTGGTCTGTCTAGCGTCTAGGCAATTTGGTGACATCACTCAAACCTCGAAATTAAAACTAGTTGAGGTAAACAAAGTTGAGTTAGTCGACCACAAGTTCTGAAGTGATGAGGAGAGGAACGGCATTCTCAGTTGTGTTATAGAGCGAGATTATAATGTCAATTTGTTGATATAGATATATCGGCGGACATCGATCCAGTCTGTGATTATATAATCTCCATCTGCAACGAGAATTGCTATATGGTATTCTATTAATCATATTTAGCTTAGATTATGATTAGTGATAGAATGTATGATAAGTGCGGTGATAGAAAGTATCATAGGAGCGTCGGCACCAGTAGCCAATTGTGTAGTTTAAACTAGCCTGTGTGATATATCATTTAACTCAGGGAGTTAAGGCCAATGTAGTGGGACACTATTCAGAGAGATTGAGGATGGTGGGGAGGGATGAGGGGAATGTGAAATGGTAGGATCTTCCAGTAGGGCCTCTGCTGAGTTTCTACCCTTTTCCTTTAATCTTTCCTTGTTTTACCATGACTCAGATAATGTGATGAGCTATTTGGCCGTATGACAGAGTTCGGTTCTCTGTTATAGAGCTGAGTGCTGCTATCGGCCTACACTCACCTAATGAAGGTCAGAATTGAGTTGCTCTCACCAGGGTGTTCTATTCTACAGGTTCCATCTGAGTGTGCTTCGATATTCCACAGTGAAGCTAGAAACACAGTTATTGAAAATGATGGCTTGCAAACTGAAGACAGAGATTTCTGAGAGGCATCTTAAATTGGGTTTATACCCCAGTTGGTCTGCGGGAACCTGGCTTCAGCTGAGCCGGACATGCTAATGATATGTGTGTTTATTAAGTGATAGCTTGATCACTGAACAGTCAGAACATTATAGATAACACAGATACCAGGCACACTCATATAACTATATACATACCTGGAACATTTAGATTGTGTTATTGAGATGGGGAATCTGTTATAACCAGTGACAATAGAACAATTAAGATTTCCCAAGTAACAGTAACAATAGTGATAGACTTCTGTGATTAACAAACAGTTAATAGCATAGAAGATTCACAGAGTATAGGAAATTGAAGAACAGCATTAGACAGTGTTCGATATGGATGTCCAAGCATCCGAATGGTTCGAGAGACAACGGAGAAAGTCGTCAAGTGACCGGAGAAGCATCATCTGGGTGAGGTTGTCTGTCCGGAATACATGGTGCTGGTGTGTGCTCAGCACAATGATGAGAATGACTTTTGCTCCTGAAACACTGATCTTAGTCTATATACACCTTAGAATATACGACACACATTCTACACATTACACACACATACACACACACACACACACACACACACACACACACACTTCTCCCACATATACTCTTTGCTTTAATAAATTTCTTGTATTTATTTGTTGAAGCTAGAGTTGTCAAGTATGTTATGTTGGGGAAGAATGAGAGGGGGCATGATCCAGGGGTGAGTAAGAGTGAGAAGAAGGTGTCTTTAGACTGAGGGAGTGTTGTGGACGGAGTCTGGTGGATATCTCCAGAATAGTGATAGTGAATTAAAATAAATGTGGGTGTTGATTCCCCTCACTCCAGGGACGACACTAAAGTAATAAACCATTAGTACTACGACACCTGCGTCTCTTCGTCTACCTTTTCTTCCTCTTACACAATACGTCTGTAGTCCACACCATGGAAGTTTATATGAGGACTGTGTTTTTTTTTCTTTTAGATAAAAGAGGGTTTTTTGTTTTCTTAAAGATACAATTATACTGTCTCTTTGTTGTACTGGTACAATTAATTCTTCTTATGGTCGATGTGCGTGGCATTGGTGATTATATCTGTCCAGTCTTTTTGTGCTTGGTCTTCCCCTGCCTCTCTTTTCCTCCAACCTTCCCGTTGTGACGACATACTCTAGCTTGCCCATTCTCGTGACATAGCCAGAGCATGTAGACTAGTGGTTTTCAACCAGTGGGGAATTCTCTCCACCCCACCACCCACCCCCAGTGGGGAATTTTAGGGTTTCCAGTGGGGATGGGTGGGGGATGGGGGTGGAATTAAGATTATTTCAAGGTCGTGTTAATACAAGAATCGATTATTTGATATTGTTTTTCCCTCCATACTTTACGGTTCTGTACTTCTTGCTACATTGAAATTCGTTTTATAATGTAAGTAACCCGGAAATCATGTTTTATGTAGATGTCTAGACTATTAAGTTATTAAATTTAGCTTCCATTTTTAGGTATACTGTGGAAAAAGGGGGAGGGATTTATAGGAAGAAAATACAAAAGTTGGGGATGGCATTGGGCCAAAAAAAGATTGAGAACCACTGATGTAGACTGTATTCTTCTGATGCTAGTTACCATTTCTCTTTGTGGGTTAACTTCTTTTAAAATATCTGTATTGCTCATTCTATCCACCCACGGTGTTTTCATCAATTTTCTGTAAAACCTTATCTCCGCAGCTTCCACATAATTAATTAATTAACGGAGGGAAAAACCAGAAACGGAAAGAAACCCATTATAACTAATGGAGGACGTTGCGATCACAGGTCTTCATCCAAAAACTCTTTCTGCTTCTTCGGTTCTCTTTAGAAGGGAGTGTGTCATAGCTAGTTATGCACCTCTAAGGTCATTGTGTCCGACATCGGCATGCAGTTGAATAAGAATTGTTTTCTCTAGGCAGATCCTATCTAAGGCAGCGGATATTTCTCTACCTACTGGCACGTTTTATTTCCTAACAACTTGACCAATACTGCTGAACGGTCTACTCTGTGCGATTTTCAACTGCCGTGGGAATTTTAACATAGGACTTGTGCACAAAGAGACCTCCTGTTTGTTTTCTGCGCTAATCAGAGAAGGTTATGTATCCGATTACGCTACGAAAGAGATCAGTGACATCATTAGGTATCCTGGGTTTTTGGAAACATTACCAGTCTTATACTGAGATCGTCGACCAGCCTCCCGCCTCTCCCGCCCTCAATAACCCCACAGGACAAAGATAGAGTGAGAACTCCTATAACGGCATTGTGGCATATAAATAATATATAATACACATGCAATATTCTGTCTATTTCTGGCTAATGTCGTACTTGATTTTGTTTGCTGATGTACACTTGTCGCCGAAACGCCATCCGTCGAGAGTTAATTTAGAATAGATACGCATTTATTCCATGATTCTTCTCATGATTGTTTTATAATTTTCTTTGTGCCTCGTCTGTTTTGCTGTAGTCTTCAACATATTGTTTTTATCGATATCTTAAACAAGATTTATTTTGTTTATTGCATTCTTCACTAATATTTTATATACTCGTATACCGACCGACCGACCGACCAGCAGGACAGGACAGGACAGGACAGAACAGGACAGGACAGACCAGGACAGGAAAGGACAGACCAGACAAGACCAGGACAGGACAGGACAAGACAGACCAGGACAGGACAGACCAGGACAGAACAGACCAGGCCAGACCAGGACAGGACAGACCAGTTCAGGACAGACCAGGCCAGGACAGACCCAGACAGGACAAACCAGGCCAGTACAGACCCGGACAGACCCGGACAGGCCAGGCCAGACAGGCCAGGCCCAGACAGGCCAGGCCAGGCCCAAACAGGCCAGGCCAGGCCCAGACAAGCCAGGCCCAGACAGGCCAGGCCAGGCGCAGACAGGCCAGGTCAGGCCCAGACAGGCCAGGCCAGGCCAGGCTCAGACAGGCCAGGCCAGGCTCAGACAGGCCAGGCCAGGCCCAGACAGGCCCCGACAGGCCAGACCAGGCCCAGACAGGCCAGGCCAGGTTCAGACAGGCCAGGCCAGGCCCAGACAGGCCAGGCCCAGACAGGACAGACCCGGACAGGACAGACCCTGACAGGACAGGCCTGGCCAGACAGTGTTAGGTTTCGAGTTGTGCATTATCCCACTTATCCACGGTGTCTTATACTATATTACTGTCATAGGAGGTGGAATATCAAGGACAGGAAGATGATGTAATTTCCTATACTTAAGTGCTCAAAGACAAAGAAGCGCAACACTGACTTTTTAATGGGCCAGAGAAGAAAAGGACAATAAGGAGAACTAGAGAAAGAGCACTGTGTATATCCTCCTCTGTTAACAAGAAAAGGGGTAGAATTAAGACAGAAGATTCCAGGAGTTCTTAGGGCAGGGGATGTACTGTTGTACACCCCAGACAGAAGATTACACTGCTGGACTGTAACAGGATCAATGAGTTTACACAACAAACTACAGACTAAACAAAACAAATTAAGAACAACAAAATTAGGTTTTTATTGACAGAACTGCATGGTTTAGGGACAAACAGGCATCTTGACATGTCACATAACTGACATATACAGAAATGGGAACCTATGTTCCCACAGTAATCACTGCTGCCTAACATCGCTACGCACATGACTAGGTACCCATCTCCACAAACCAACAAGGACATGGCAACAACAGAGCCTCAACGTAAACAACAACGGTAACAGCAGGTATGGACTCTCTATTGTAATCATCTCAGGACTCATGGACAGTTGGTACATACAGAAATGGGAATCTGAAATCCCACAGAGATAACTGCTGCCTAGTACTAACTACAGGGGCGGTCTCTAAATGACAGTGAGACCTCAATCATGCTCAGTTGAGTCGAAGGGCACCCTCAATACCCACACAAGACACCCGCATCACATAAGTCGACTGGGACCAGATACAGCGAAAAACCATAACATAACGAATAACAAAACTATAACCCTAACAGCAGAGATATAGTGGCATAAACACGCATAAACAGGTATACGAAGGGGATGTGAGTGGGTATACGAAAGGGTATACAAAAAGGGGATGTGAGCGGCCTATGACATTAACCAGAGCCGGGGCTCAAGTTTGCTCTACAAACCACAAACATGGCCAGAGGTCACTACCAAGAGTGGGCTTACAAATTGCCAGTTATTTTGATGGATTTCCTCGGTCCTCGTGTGTGGGCCACACAAGCCAGTCATGGTTAAATCTAGAGGCATTTGTGACTCCCTGCTCTGGTCCAGTGACTGGGCCTCCCTATTCTATACTACAGCGATCTACATCATCGCTCCTTCGGCCACGGTTGTCTGGTTTGGAGAGACCGGGAAACTGACACGCGCCTCTATTTATCCTCACTTCCAGAGCGGCTTCCCATCGTACCCCAGGGCACTGCAAGGGATGCTGGTATGGGTAGCATCATCAACATCATCATGTATCGCGCCAGACTATTACACATCACACCCCCAATTTTTCGCAAGCCAGAATTGTGTAAACAGAAAGACATGTTAGTCAGCTTAAAATTACCGTGGTAGATAAGTGACATTACTGTGCGAAATTGTATATATTTCAACTTGAAGGATTTATCTAGTTAATTTCACGTAAGTTGTGTGATTTCTGCAAGTATGTACCTGACGAGATGCAGCGAAATATGCCAGGCAATAAATCGTGCAATCTATTGTTTGTGTCTTCGTTATTCAAATTCAATACGGGAAAACATTGTTTTGAATCTTTTTATTGGTCAGAATGTTTTTCATCTTGCTAAAGGCTACTTTCGCCATGACGATTCTTGTTCTAATCTCTTCAGGGCATCTCCCATCAGATGTTATGACTGTTCCGAGATAATTGTATCGATTCACTTGTTGAAGAATATTCCCATTTACATTGTGGTACTTCGTTCTTCCTAGTGACGACCATAATCTGTGTCTTTTTACAATTTAATTCTAACCCCAGCTGCTCATTGTGTACAACAACCGCATCTACTAATTGTTGCAGATCCTGCGCATTGTCTGCAATCAATACTGTATCATCTGCATATCTAATGTTATTGATGTTTCGTCCTCCAATGCTGATTCCATTTATATCTTCTACATTTCTGAAAATATTTTCACTGTACAGGGAAAAAAAGATCTGAGACTTACTGAACTGGTATATGTTGTGTTTTGAGGTTATGTTAACTTGACATCGTTTGCCAGTATATACAAGGACATGTTACATCGTTGTACTTTAATTCATACTATTTCAGACCCAAAAAAAACCATATATTCATCAAGTATCCATACATAACGTTCAGGTTTACAGTGACAGCTATTTTATATCTAAAGTAACCAATTAACATAAGTTGAATGGGTGAAGAAATGCGGATGCTTTAGTTATATATCGAGGGAGTCACATAAGATAGCACAGTGTATCTGTGCAGGCTGTGGATTGCCGAGATTCCTGTCTATTCCACTTTTCACATTCGACAGTGGGGAGCATTTTGTGTGATATTCACTGGCACAAGAACGGAGCATAATGGGGACGACCCGTTGCCGTGAAGTTGGAACCTCGACTAACTAACTAACTAACTAACTAACTGACTGACGGACGGACGGAAGGACGGACGGACGGACGGAGTGACTGACTGACTGACTGACTGACTGACTGACTGACAAACATAGGAAAGCGGTAGGCGTGTTTGCTTACTAAGGCAGCAGTCCGGGTTCAATCACCAGCTGTGCCTGGGTTCATTATTCCGAACATTACGTCTCGGGTGTCGTCCCAGGTTCGTAAAATAGTACCGGATAATGTTAGAATGTTCTGGGAATTTGCCTGGGATATAGAAGAAAAGAACTGATTAACCTACCCCATTATGCCGTGGCTAGAATATGTGATTGTCTAACACATTATACGCCTACGAAGGGGGCTGAGTGGTCTCGGGATATGGTGTCCGCCGCGAGTACTGGAGGTCCTGGGTTAAAGCCCCGGTGAGGGCCGGGATTTTTTCACGTAGTCTTCTAATAACAAACTTTCCCCTGGTCTCTGGGTAGTGAGATCGGACTCTCGTGTGTATTTTTGCGCATGTAAAAAATCCCTTGGCAATTGAAAATCAAGAAAGAGTAGCCTAACAGCGCTGCCCCGAGCAAAATTTTGAGTTAAAAATCTACCCAAAGTATTTCAGGATCCTCACTGGTGCTACGGTGTTCGAGCACTGAGCTGAGATTCTCCGGACTCAGGCTTATGTTAGGAGTAGAACGGAGCACTTATGGGTTACACCCGTATGCCGTGATGCTGATCCATCGACTAAACTAAACTAATCTAATCTAAACGAAATCATCTTACTTTTATGTAATGTTGGAAGCCATGATAAACTTGGTGGTGTGGGAAGCTCTAACGATAACCTGACCTAGCATTTTCTGTTGTGTTTTTACGCTCTGTGATGCTTTGATGCTTTCAATGATAGTTACTTGACCTTCTTGTTCAGCAATCAATTCACTGTCTCAGGGGTCTTAACAAAGACACGTGTTGCCTCCATGAAATTCAGTTGCCGCAGGTGTCTAGAGTTTTCCTTCCACTTTCGTCTTCTGGGACCACGTTTGGACTCTCAGATCTCTAAATGGAAGACACATTTGATGTATTTGTCTAACATTTATGCTGTTACATTCTCGTGTTTTACGTATGCATATATCAAGCAAGGAAATCTTGGATAAAGGGAAAAAAGAACAAATGCATTCGTACTTCAAGAGCTGAATATTGAAGAAGGTTGGCTATTAAAGACGATAAACCAAAGAAAATTGAAATATGTTAGTGACTTAAAACGTCACGAAAGTTTGGAGAGAACAATAATGGAGGGAAACTCTTCTGGGAAGAGAGAAAGAGGAAGGCCAAAGAGACGATGAGTGCAGGATGTGGCGGATAATCTCCAGATGGGTGTATCGGACGCGGGACATCTTGCTTATGCTTGCTTGCTTGCTTGCTTGTGTTCGCTGGCTGTGAACTCCAGCGTGAAGTCCTGTATGTCGGATGAACACATCCTATTGTCCTACATCATTGTGATGTCATAAGGACCTGAGGTTTGCGTGAGTATCCTTTGTCCCATGTCTGGCTTATTGGTGTGCAGACTGGTGGTTCCTCGCCGTACAGGCAGACACTCTCCGGCTTCGGAGGAATTATCGATCCTACTGGTGTTAGCCAGGTCCCCGAAGGGACCTGTTGCCCAGGACGCACGGCGTGGACGTGTCAGCAGGTCTTGGCCAGTATAGATCCCGGCCCTGGTGCTTTGGAAACACCTCTGCATCCCATCTTGCTTATGATCGAGAGGTTTTCCGGAGGTTGATATGGGAGCGACGTTCTGCAAAGGACATGCTACTGAATGAATATATGAAGCAGCAATGCGACAGACACAAGATTACATGGCAAGACGTACAACTGACTAAAATAACTCTTGATTGCTAGAGCAATCCTGAATAAGATTAGTTATGCCGTATCTTCTAAGAGGGATCTTAGAAGATGGTTTACCACAACTCTCGTCATTAAAGTGCATCCTCTTCTTTATTTACATAAAGAAATTAACAAATCAGATTGAAACCAAAAATGCACATTATGCAGAAGAACTGGTCATTTAGCAACGTTATAAGAATGTTCATATTGGAGGCACAAGTTTAATGAAGAACTAAAATTACTGCACTGCTTGTAAACTAAAAATAAACTGTACAAACCCGTCTCCACCATATTTACAAAGAGCTACAAAGCAGCCTAACAAAATATAAATCTCGCATTGAATAAATGCCAGCTTATAAAAGATGAAATACCCACTTATCTTGGAGTGACACTTGATCGCCAGCTTATATTGACGAAACATTGTGAACAAGCAAAGAATAAATCTCTTCGATGATTGCTGCTATTTAAGACGCTGGCTAGTACAACTTAGATGTCAGACAAAGATACAAAGCTCGCACAGTTGTTCCACCCACACGATTACAGAATACGTCTTCCTAGCAGCTTGCCCAATCATGATTGTATGGTCTCTATACAGAATACGTCTTCCTAGCAGCTTGCCCAATCATGATTGTATGGTCTCCATACAGAATACAGACAAGGCATTTACATCTGGTCAGTGATGAACTATGAGATCAACACCAACATCAGCATGCCACAATTCTTACAGCTTTATCTTCTAATACTTTATGCCGTGCGGTATTGGTCATCATCTCTGTCCCGTCTTCTATCTAATGTACTGCCAATTATGTTTGATACACGTGTTTCCCCAAGCCACGATATCAAACTCTCTAGAATTGTCTTTATTAATATCCCTCTTCCCTCTCTTGCCATCTAACTGTCCTGTTGTCATGTCATATTTTAATTTCCCCGTCTCGTAATTTGCTCCCAAAATGTGGACGGCCGAGTAATCATTTCCTATTGTTAGTTAACTGCTTTCTTGACAGCTTCGCTATGGTTTTTATCTATCCATCGTCTTCTCCTCATTCTTCTGTACAACACTCCTTCGCAGCCTCCACATAATTCCTCCTCTGCTGATTGTTCGCATTTCATTTCCGTACATCAGGATTTACTCGATATAACTCTTTAAAAGAATTCTCTATCTCACCTCGAAAGATAAGGAGACATTGCAGAAAATGTGAAATCTACTTTTCCTTGGGATATTCTGGGTTTCAATTCTTTAATAAAACTTCTTGTGATGTGTTCCTGTTGTTTGTCCATCAAGAATGATGATGACCATTCATTTCATCTAGTGGGGTTGAATGTATGGAGCCGTGAGTTCTAAGATGGTTTGTAAGGCCTATTTTGGCTCGGAAGGTCTTTGATAATGTTGGCAAAGAATGCTTGACGCTCGAGGAGGAGAATCTCTTGCAGCGGTTTTTCTGTCTCTTATGATGTACCAAATACTTGAACCCATTGACTTGTTCTAGTTAGTTCTATTTACTTGGATGATGATTTGGCACGATAGTGTTTTTTTAAAAATATAATTACTATTACTTCTGCATTTCTTATATTCAGACAAAGAACTTTGTTTTGAATTTCTGTTGCAATTATATCTATCATGTCTTGTAATTGCATTTCATATTCAACGATCAAAACTGTTATCAGAATATCGCACATTGTTTACATTATGCCCATCTACTGATATTCTTAGCACATCTGGGATGGATTTCATTGTTATCTCACTGTACAAGTTAAACAGGTCGGGCGATAGTAAGCAGACCTACCTTGCACACTGTGTGATGACAAGTTCCCATTTGTCTGTCAATTCTGTGGCTGCTGTTTTTTTTTTTTTTTTTGCCGTTATGTATTTTATTATTATTATTATTATTCTGAAATCTTTACCATCAATTTTTAAATTATTCAAACATCAAAATTATTCCTTAATGATTCACCTAATCAAATGCTTGAGTGTAATCAGTAAAACTTAAATATGCATATCAATCATTTTTCTGTTAATATTTTCCATATGTATCTGGCGTAGTTTTTACCTTTGCTTTCTATAAATGCATTCTAAATACTTCCAATCTGTGTAAAAAGTAAAAAACAAAAAAGTTGACTTCTCGTTCAGAAAAGAATAACAAACTACAGAACATAAAATTGCCTAGATAATCAATATGGGGTTGATATCAACGTCCTGCAAAAGAAACCTCCATATTTTAATGGTTGTCTGTCCGAGGCATGTTTATAAACAGGGGTGACTTGTCTGTTGTAATCACAAATGCACATATGCGTTCGTATAACGCGTCCTGTCTTCTGAAGTAACACTACCGTCTTGTAGGTACACTTACAGTAACCACGTAAAAAACCAATTTTACCCGCCATTCGGCACATTGGGCGTATGTGTAGACCCATATTTTATAGACCACTTGAAGGGTGATATGGTCAGTATCGTGTCGGCCGCCTTTATTTCCCAAGATATTTCCTGGTACCCATTTTAGACTGTGTCGGTGTGGGAGCCCAGGTCAATTATGCAAAATCGCCTCAATGCAGATTGGAACACCGGATCACAGGGTGAGAACGTGGGCGTCTAGTTACTATTGAACAAGTACATTTTGGTGAGCTCGAAATGTTTTAAATTTTAGACTTCGATACAGAATCAGCCTCTATGGGTAATATTTACAGACAGCGTGACATTTTAACCCTGTGATTTTTCCTGGGCTGGAAATAATGAACCGTCAACACCAGAAGTCGGCAACGTTGCCAGGCCTCCTGTATAATTAGCTTCAGATCACATAGGGAATAGCTGTAACCAGACTTCGTCAATTAGATCATCTTTATTTGTTACACGTCTGTGGCTGAAAGGATCGTGAGCTGCTCACATTTATCACTCCCCGACATAACCGAGTCACAGTTCGAAATCAGCCGCGGGCAATGTTGAAACAGATTGATTTACGTTGATTTCCTTGGTATGTGCCGTTCAGTCAGCCAACTACTTCTTCTTCTTCTTTCGTTCGCCTAAAAGATGTTTATAACTGCAATGTTGTCTCTTGTATGAATCTAACAGTCTTTTTTAGTTCATTCAGCGGTCCATAGAGTTTATCTTCCACTGTTGTCTCTCTAGGCCAGAAGGTTCGCCTGGATATGTTGTAGTTTGGGCAATCCTGGAGTATGTGCTCTGCTGTCTGCGACGCCAAACCACATGTGCACATGACTGAGTCACCAATCTTGAATTTTGTATACATGTGGTTGCGTAATCTATTGTGTCCTGTTCTGAGGCGCAGAAGAAGCCAACTACTGAAGTAGTATTGCTTAGAAGTTCACAAACAGACAATAAACGTTGTGGTGGATTACAACGTCCTGTAAAGGACATGCAACTAAACTTAGTTATTGTGCACACATTGTGTTGTCATTCAACCAGTTGTCTGTCCTGTAGTGAAATATCTCTTTCCTTCCCCCTCCCCTCTCCCCACCACTCACCACCCTTTCACCGCCTCTTTTCTGAATTTTTCTATATCAGTAGTTTGAAATTTATCTCTATCATAAGCCATGAGTCCTACATGTTGTTGTCTCATGTTATTTATTCTTGCTGATTTGTCTACGAACGGGGTCTTTTTCTGTTCCATTGTACGTGAGCTGTTTCCATGTGGTTATTTTTTGTTGTTTTGTGTTTCATTATATACTTTTAACAGAATTTTAAATTATAGCGATCTACTATTTAATTGTCTGTCTGTCTGTCTGTCTGTCTGTCTGTCTGTCTGTCTGTCTGTCTGTCTGTCTGTCTGTCTGTCTGTCTGTCTGTCTGTCTGTCTGTCTGTCTGTCTGTCTGTCTGTCTGTCTGTCTGTCTGTCTGTCTGTCTGTCTGTCTGTCTGTCTGTCTGTCTGTCTGCTTGACTACCTACCTGTCTGTCTGCATGTGAGTTTTAACTTCTTGTCTTTCTGTTTGTGAGAAGCTATATACACGCGTCTATATTACATTTGTGTCTGTCACTGAATCCACTCGTCCATCTGTCGATCTGAAGCAATCTCTCTGTTTGAGGCGACCTGTATGTCTGAAACTATTTACCTATCCGTACATCTGTCTAACTCACATGTAATACGCTAGTCTATATCGTTGTAAGTCCGTCTAATTAAGCAAAACCAATCTAATTCGGTATAATGGTTGTGGAATTCTTGGTAGTCTATTGGTTAATTCATTCGTTTTCCAGCTTAGTATTCGGAGCTGCTGGTTAATTCACTCGTTTGCCAACTCATTATTTAGAATTTCAATCAACATTAATGTTCAGGCTGGGTTCGCCCCAGCCGCTTCAGTTCTGTAACCGACCTAGTCATTTAGCTCGCAACGCAACCTGCAGCTCGTCATATGTGTATTGATGAGATGAGTTGCATGAGACATTTTTTTTAAAAATCTGTCCCAGTCAGGTGATATATACATCAAACAAATCTATCCCAATTCTGTCCCACCCAAGTGTTACATCAACCATCTCTGTCCCAGGTGTTACATTAAACAACTCTATCCCAAGCATCTGTTCCAGAATGGTATTACATCAAACAACTCTATCTCAAGTATCTGTTCCAGCCAAGTGTTACATCAAACATCTCTATCCCAAGTATCTGTTCCAGCCAGGTGTTACATCAAACAACTCTATCTCATGTATCTGTTCCAGCCAGGTGTTACATCAAGCAACTCTATCTCATGTATCTGTTCCAGCCAGGTGTTACATCAAGCAACTCTATCTCAAGTATCTGTTCCAGCCACGTGTTACATCAAACAACTCTATCTCATGTATCTGTTCCAGTCAGATGTTACATCAAACAACTCTATCTCAAGTTTCAGTTCCAGCCAGGTGTTACATCAAACAACTCTATCTCATGTATCTGTTCCAGCCACATGTTACATCAAACAACTCTATCTCATGTGTCTGTTCCAGCCTGGTGTTACATCAAACAACTATATCTCAAGTATCAGTTCCAGCCAGGTGTTACATCAAACAACTCTATCTCAAGTATCAGTTCCAGCCAGGTGTTACATCAAACAACCCCATCCCAATTATCTGTCCCAGCCAGGTGTTACATCAAACAACCCCATCCCAATTATCTGTTCCAGCCAGGTGTTACATCAAACAGCTTTATCTCAGGTATCTGTCCCAGCTAGGTGTTACATCAAACAACTCTATCTCATGTATCTGTCCCAGCCAGGTGTTACATCAAACAACCCCATCCCAATTATCTGTTCCAGCTAGGTGTTACATCAAACAGCTTTATCTCAGGTATCTGTTCCAGCCAGGTGTTACATCAAACAACCCCATCCCAATTATCTGTTCCAGCCAGGTGTTACATCAAACAACCCCATCCCAATTATCTGTTCCAGCCAGGTTTTACATCAAACAGCTTTATCTCAGGTATCTGTTCCAGCCAGGTGTTACATCAAACAACCCCATCCCAATTATCTATTCCAGCCAGGTGTTACATCAAACAACTATATCTCATGTATCTGTCCCAGCCAGGTGTTACATCAAACAACCCCATCCCAATTATCTGTTCCAGCCAGGTTTTACATCAAACAGCTTTATCTCAGGTATCTGTTCCAGCCAGGTGTTACATCAAACAACCCCATCCCAATTATCTGTTCCAGCCAGGTGTTACATCAAACAACCCCAACCCAATTATCTGTCCCAGCCAGGTGTTACATAAAACAGCTTTAGCTCAGGTATCTGTTCCAGCCAGATGTTACATCAAACAGCCCCATCCCAATTATCTGATCCAGCCAGGTGTTACATCAAACAACCCCATCCCAATTATCTATGGTGCTACATCAAACAACCCCATCCCAATTATCTGTCCCAGCCAGGTGTTACATCAATCAACTCTATCTCATGTATCTGTCCCAGCCAGGTGTTACATCAAACAACCCCATCCCAATTATCTATGGTGTTACATCAAACAACTCTATCTCATGTATCTGTCCCAGCCAGGTGTTACATCAAACAACCCCATCCCAATTATCTGTCCCAGCCAGGTGTTACATCAAACAACCCCATCCCAATTATCTGTCCCAGCCAGGTGTTACATCAAACAACCCCGTCCCAATTATCTGTTCCAGCCAGGTGTTACATCAAACAACCCCAACCCAATTATCTGTCCCAGCCAGGTGTTACATCAAACAACCCCATCCCAATTATCTGTCCCAGCCAGGTGTTACATCAAACAACCCCATCCCAATTATCTGTCCCAGCCAGGTGTTACATCAAACAACTCTATCTCAGGTATCTGTTCCAGCCAGGTGTTACATCAAACAACTCTATCTCATGTATCTGTCCCAACCAGATGTTACATCAAACAACCCCATCCCAATTATCTGTTCCAGCCAGATGTTACATCAAACAAGTCTATCTCATGTATCTGTCCCAGCCAGGTGTTACATCAAACAACTTTATCCCAACTATCTGTCCCACCAAAGTATTAATCAACCATCTCTATCCTAGGTGTTACATCAGCCACCTCTATCCCAGGTTTAACATTAATCAACTCGATCACAAGTATATGTCCCACTCAAGTGTTACATCAAACACTATATGCAAATTAGCTGTTAAAGCCAGGTGTTTCATCAAACAACTTCATCCCAATTATGTATACCACAAAAATGTTCCTATTATCTTGTTACTCTCACTTTTCTATTTTCTTATTGGCCCTTTTCTATGTTTTTCATCTCTTTCCTTTCTAATTTTTAAGTTTCCTCTTTCAATCTTCTCATTTCCCCTATTTCTTTTCTTTCTTAATCTCTTGTTCTATTTTCTCCCATATCTCCTTTCTATTTTCTCATTTCACGCTTTATCTGTTCTCATTTTCCCCCTTTCTATATTTTGTTTTAAATTTCTCCCACTTCTTTATTCGCATTTAGTTTCTTCTGTTGTCACATTTCTCTATTTCTATTTTTATTTTCAATTGCCCAATTTCTAATTTGCTTCTGTCAATATTGTCCAATTATCCTCCCGTGTTATTTTTTCAACGTCTCCTTTCTAATTATTCACTCCTCCAATTTATATTTTATTATTTATCTTCTTATTTTCCACATTTCTCACTTTCTATTTTGCCATTCTCACCCTCTCTCTCTCTCTCTCTCTCCCTCTCTCTCTCTCTCTCTCTCTCTCTCTCTCTCTATATATATATATATATATATATATATATATATATATATATATATATATATATATATATATATATATATATATATATATATATATCTTTATAATTTCCCCACTTTCTATTGTGTCACTGCCCCCTTTCTTTCTGCATACACGTTATGTCATACGAAGCAGCAAGGAAGTCGGCTGCCGTCCCGCCAGGGACCAGGTAAACTACACCTGAACGCAACTTGCCCCACTGTAGTGACCTAGAAATCTGTTTTAAATCCTCCACTTGCGCAAAGAAATCACGAAGGTGACTCCCATCTGTGGCTACACATGTAATTATTAAAATGTTAAATTGTGTCTAGGTATTTTAGGCTGTAATGTGTGTATGTATTTTAGGCTATGATGTGTTAGTTTATTCATCACTGGTCTTAAGCTGTGTTGTGCACACTGGTGATTAATTCTGTTTTTTTTCCTTTATAATTTCAGATCCATTAAAGCCACCAAAGCTAGTGATTATACAGTTCTTGTGGCAATTACCAAAAGATAGTAAGTTATGTGATGTATTGTGGATTATATTGTCAACAGTGGCGTGTGGAGTGTGAATTAAAAACGTGTATATCTAATCATATGTTTGATCATTATAAAGATTGGACAATCTAACTCTGTGTGCTTGTAACGAGTTTTGAAATGTTATTTCCAAAGTGGGATGTTAAGTCTCTACGGTAAGTCGTTTGTTTATCATATAAAAGATGGCTCAGGTGCCATGTCACCCGTGTGTTACCAGGACCAGTAAAGGAAGCAATGAATGGTAAGACTGCCATCTAACACGGGGTTGTAAAACACGGCACCCTAGCATGGGGTTGTAAAACACGACACCCTCATCCCGTGGAAAACTGTAGCTGCACAACACAAGTTTACCAAGGGCTTAGCGTGAGCTGGCTGAGAGCACATGATCCATTGGAAGATAAAAGGCGGGAAAGGGTGCCCTGCAGTGTAAGTTTAGTCCTATTTCAGATAATGTCATTGGGTGTGAAGTGCTCAGCGTTTTTGTGTTTTTCGTCACAGCTTCCACGCTGAATTTCCTTTCAAGGCGTCTCCAAGAGAATTCTCAAGATCAACTGATAGTCATTTTATGAGGATATGCTCACCTCAGACATGTACTGGTCGAAAAGAGAGAAACCGGCTATTATGGGGGATTTGAACACAGATAACCGTCTGGGTAATCAAGCACACTGTCCCCCTTGTCACCATTTAATGTTGTCTTGCATTATAAAGTTAGCCATCTTTGTAGCCAATGGGGAAGTTGCATTTCTCTGCGTTGCTTTGTCTGTTCTCTTCAACATTAGGGTGTCTGTCCAAAGAAAAAAAAACTGTCATCTACTACCCATATAGTACCTTGCTGTATGTCAACATGTGACAGGTCTTGAGCCTGAAGAATTAAGGCCGCTTGACTAGTGCAGTCGCCGCCGACTGCAAGTTACGGTGTTCTTTAACTCCGACAGGAAAAAATCCACACCTTACCAAGGATTCTTCTTCTTCTGCGTTCATCCGGAGTTGTTTTTTTCGGACGTGATTGCGTTGTGCCTGTTTACAGCAGAGCTGCGTTCTTGCGCCGTTAGGCCGACACATCCGACTTCTGCGGGCATTTTTTGACCCGGTTAACCTTCCCGGGTTACCAAGGATTCGAATTCAGGAATCCGGCGTTCTAGCCATTCGGTGTAAAGGCAAATAATATTATACCAGTGTGGGTCAACGTGTGGCATGTGCTTTACAGGACGTTGCTTTCACCACGACCCGTCGAAAAGATCACCAATCCTTTGCCAGTTCCTCTGCCTACTGTAGACTAAGGTGTCTTCATCGTCCGATGCCCATCTACGTGTTGCCTCTTCTTCAGAAACCATGCCTTTTGTCACCGTTCTTTCTAACACCAGTGTAGCGTGTAACGTGACCACAGTATTTATGTTTCCGAGACACATGTCAGTTTATAAGCCAATCTTCTTCGATCTTCAAATCATGTTGAATGTCGGCATTTTTCTATTTCTTAGTCCACGATATTCTAAGAACTGTTCTGTAATATTTAAGTTTAAAACCTCCGATGTTTTTCATTAGTGACTGTGAAATGGTCAAAGACTCACATCCATATGTTGCCACAGGAAAGGTACATATTCGCAAAATGTTTACTTGAATGTGTTTGCATGTGCTGTTTCAAAGGCTTTTTGTTACTGTTTAATTAACCTCTGTATTGTTATGTCCTATCACCGTCTGACTACTTGTCAATAGTCTGCAGTATTGTTGATTATGGATTCAAGATATTCAGAGTTTGTGACATTTTCAATATTCAATGTATTCATTGTTGATTGTGAGCTTTAGTTGACACATAGTTTTGTCTGAAGATATTACTGTTTTGTTCTTTTTGTTAATCGGAAAAATAAAATCTGCATCTTTACTGTGCCTTTTCATTGACATAATTAACACTGCTAACTCCGTAGCACTATTTGAGAGGACTGTTTCATCTGCGTATTTCAATTCTAGAATTAGATTTATACCATTTATAATGGATTAAAAGCAATACTTGTCTCATAATATTTGTTTTTAAGCTTCTCGTTACATATTAGACAGACCCAGCAGCTCTGTCTTCCTTCCCTTTGTACCTCAAAACCGTTTAATTATTCACCGGAAATTCTGACAGCTGCTTGTTCACCATAGTAAGATTCACTTTAGTCGATCAAATGTTCTCGAAACCCATTATCACTCATGATGTTCCACAGTTTATCATGATGTTGAATACACTCTAATGTCTTATTGTATTCAACGAAACAAGCATGATGATCTATCTACATTGTTCTCTCCGCATTTCTCAAAGATGATTCTCATGTTGAAGTTTCCATACATGGTCCCTCTGCCCTGTCTGCAATCTGTCTGTACTTCTTGCAATTTATATTCTAACTTACTTTTCATCATCTTTGTGATGAGTTGCACAATGCTACATTTGCTTTCGTTGGTAGAGGAATGCAGATATGTATCTTCCATGCTCTGAGCCAAACAGCATTGTTCCAGATCTTCATACATAGTGAATGGTAGATACACTTCTCCTTCTACGAGGTTAGTTATGATGGTATATCGTCACGGACTGGTATTTCCTTTTCTTCACATTGGAATTCCCAATCTTACTTCTTCTTATAAAAGTTGTGATTCTTTCTATTCGGTTTCAGATATACTATATGGTTTCTTTGTCGTATCTCCCTACATTTCTCCACAGAATTCCTTCCATCTTACTATTATATCGTTACTTTGTGTAAAAGTATTGCCATTTCTGTCAAAATATAGCATATAATAATGGTCTGAATACGCATGTTTATATTCTGATTTTCTTGAGAAACTTTCAATCGTTTCCTTTCAATAGGGATGCTCAATTATATTAAAAGTACTCAGTACAAATTGATTCTTGTCTTCTCTGTTCGCATTTGTGATAATACCGAACCGTATTTTCCATGCTCCTTGTATCAGGTTTTTTTTTCCAATTTAATGTTTAAATCTGCCACAGGTAGTTCATGATGTGTGACGCAGTCTGATCCTGGCAGCCTCTGTGTTTTATACGGTCACATGACTCCTATCTTTGTTGTGTTAAGATATGATCACTATGGCTCCTGCAGTTACCATTGAGTTTGATCCAAGTGTGTAGTCTCCTGTGATGTTAAAATGAGGTGTTTGTGATTGAAAGATTATTTTCTAAGCAAAGCTCTATTAGTTTCTCTCCCCTCTGTTTCTCAATGCCCAATACTTAATGGTAGATTCGTAACTTTTCTCTCCCCTCTGTTTCTCAATGCCCTATACCTAATGGTAGACGCGTACCTTTTCTCTCCCCTCTGTTTCTCAATGCCCAATACCTAATGGTAGATTCGTACCTTTTCTCTCCCCTCTGTTTCTCAATGCCCAATACTTAATGGTAGATACGTGCCTTTTATCTCCCCTCTGTTTCTCAATGCTGTATACCTAAAGATAGATTCGTACCTTTTCTCTCCCCTCTGTTTCTCAATGCCCAATACTTAATGGTAGATACGTACCTTTTATCTCCCCTCTGTTTCTCAATGCTGTATACCTAAAGATAGATTCGTACCTTTTCTCTCCCCTCTGTTTCTCAATGCCCAATACTTAATGGTAGATACGTACCTTTTATCTCCCCTCTGTTTCTCAATGCCCAATACTTAATGGTAGATACGTACCTTTTATCTCCCCTCTGTTTCTCAATGCTGTATACCTAAAGATAGATTCGTACCTTTTCTCTCCCCTCTGTTTCTCAATGCCCAATACCTAATGGTAGATTCGTACCTTTTCTCTCCCCTCTGTTTCTCAATGCCCAATACTTAATGGTAGATACGTACCTTTTATCTCCCCTCTGTTTCTCAATGCTGTATACCTAAAGATAGATTCGTACCTTTTCTCTACCCTCTGTTTCTCAATGCCCTATACCTAATGGTAGACGCGTACCTTTTATTCTTCCGGGGGTCTACGTAGCCATGTGGTTAAGGCACCTGCCTCGAGCTCCGAAGGAGCTCGTTCTCGGACTTCATCATTCGGTTCAAAAATGCAACTTTCTCGGAGACCGTTTGGGGTTTATAGTTTGAGTTAAAGAGTTCGTACTCCGTGCAACGCTTTCTGTAGGCCGATCTGCCAACAGAGACCGAACCATATGGGATAACATCGTGTGCAGTGAAGTGGGCCTCTCGCATTTAAACGCCTTTACACGCCTTTCTTCTTCCATTCTTTCAGTTTCAATTTTCGCTTTGATATCCCTCATGATTAGCATAATCTCTCTTTTGTTCCCTTCATATTTGTGCATTTGACGTGAATGTAGGAAACTTCACGGGTTTTCGTTGGTACTGGTGTGTGTCCTGTTATATCTGTTTCATTCTTGAGTTACCTGTTTTACGAGTGATTTTTTTTATCAGGATATTGAAGTAATCTGAGTCCGTCCCCAGAGATAATACAGATATGCTACCTGGATACGTAAGAGCACAGTCAGTGTGGCATCCCATAACGGATCCTAACCCCGGACATACACATCAGTAGGCGGATATTGGTTCGTTCAACCATAGCAAATCCCCCAGTCAAGTTGTCTTCAAGGTTGTCAGAAGCTCAACTGTTGTCTTCCCTAGTAAATGAAGGAATCAGTAACCTGGTACGGTGACTTGCAAGTTTGCAACTATCTGTGAAAGATATACAATAGAGTAGTCGACATGCGTATAGTTTTGTGTGATAGATGGTAAAATCAGTACATTCGACACCTACACCAGTAACAGAAGGTAAATCGGTACAGTCGACATCTACACCAGTAGCAGAAAGTTAATGATACAGTCGACAGCTACATCAATAATAGAAAGTAAATCGGTACAGTCGACACCCATACCAGTAGCAAAAATAAATCGGTACAGTCGACATCTAAGTTGATGAAGCAAAGTAATTCGGTACAGTCGCCATCTACACCAGTAATGTTTTCATATCCTTTACAGGACATCGCTGTCAACATCAACATCTTTCAGCTGATTGTTGATGTCTTGGCAAGATTACGCTCAGTAGTTTGCCATTGCTTTCTAAGCCACCGGTCAAATACCCCCGTAAGTTACCGACGCGGAGAGAACCGCTACCAATTCTCGCGCAACGTCACGTTACTTACGAGAGTATACGAGATTACGGAGAACGAAAGTCGTGTAACCTCTAGACCAGAGAGACCGGCGTCTACACCAGTAACAGAAAGTAAATTGGTACAGTCGACATCTAAGTTGGTAAAAGAAAGTAAATCGGTACAGTCAAAACCTTAGGTTGTGGAAGCAAAGTAGATCGGTATAGTCGACACCTAAGGTGGTACACAAAGTAAATTAATACTGTCGACACACAGATATGTGCGTATACAGCCAGTCTACACAATGTACCGTATAAGCTTCATTTTATCGCTGACAGCGATAAGCTTTTCGCTCAGGATTATTTACTATCGCGATATTTAAGCTTGATTTATTTCCAATGTGTTGACTTCTTCTTCTTCTTCTTCTTCTTCTTCTTCTTCTTCTTCTTCTTCTTCTTCTTCTTCTTCTTCTTCTTCTTCTTCTCCTTCTTCTTCTTCTTCTTCTTCTTCTTCTTCTTCTTCTTCTTCTTCTTCTTCTTCTTCTTCTTCTTCTCCTTCTTCTTCTTCTTCTTCTTCTTCTTCTTCTTCTTCTTCTTCTTCTTCTCCTCCTTTTTCTCCTCCTACTCCTTCTCCTCCTACTCCTTCTCCTCATACTCCTTCTCCTCCTCCTCATCCTCCTCTTCCTTATCCTCCTTCTCCTTCTTCTCCTTCTTCTCCTCTAACTCCTCCTCCTCCTCCTTATCCTCCTTGTCCTTCTCCTTCTTACTCGTCCTCTCCTCCTGTCCAGATGACTGCCCCTCACCTACTCAGACATTCAGAGATCAATGTATGCGACTTCAGTATGCACTTGTGTCAGGTTTATTTCCTCTACAGGTCAGCGTGGCCGAAAGGTTAAGAGCGCTCACTCGTAAATGTCCTGTGCGCTGATGGCGGGTAATGGGTCCATTCCCTCCACAGATCAGTTGGATATAAATGTGGACTTCTCGATCAGAAAACAGTGGCAAACTATTGAACGTAAGATTGCCTTGTTAATCAACCTGGAGTTGATCGCAAAAGGTCATGTTGTCTGACTTCGTCTAGACAAACTCCATCTAAAGTCAAGGGCCCTATCTCCCCCCCCCCCCTTTTCCCCCCAGGAACTCCTTCCCCGCTGAATCAATTTGAAGTAAGGCAATGTTCTTTTACTTTATTTAACTATATTGAGGTTAGCGGTCTAAGTGGTCGCAAAGGTTTATTGCGATTGGGCTGAAACCTCCAATGAACTGATGGTTTGGTAGCTGTTTTATTCTCTACACTGGTCAGTCGGACTCCAACGTTGACTTCTAGTTCAGAAAGCAATGGTAAACTACTGAACGTAAAATTCCATAAGTAACTCAATCTGCGTCAGGGTTGGTCGCGACGTCCTGCAAACGAACGAAACAATCAATACAATACAAGTTATTGCTTGTCACGAACAATGGCAACACAATACAAAGACGTGGAAGACATTGAGATCATGCCACAATATAAGCAGTTGATTCATTCACTGTGCGTGGCACACGTAGAGCTGTACAACGATCTACGCCTTCTCAAATTCAAAGTTAGAACCTTTGCTTTGAATAGCATTGAATTCAACAGCTAAGTCGTGTCGACACACACTCGCTACACACGCGTGTAATTTACCTTGCAACGGGCTTTGATGTAAAACATGATCTGTCTCCGACACTCGTCACTGGACAGAGTACCTGGAATTTTGTTGTTTCAACCTTTCATTTGTCACCTTACATGTATGTCTCAATGTGCGCAATCGTCTTAAAGGCTGTTACTTTTGACGTTTAGTTCATGTGTAAAATGTATGTCAACATTCAGTAACACTATGACCCCTCTATACAATGACGTACCGAAGCACACCGTTATAGGCAGACTACCTTTTATGTCACAGACGTAACGTATGAATGTAGATATTAATGTTAAGAAGTAGCGCTAGAATACCGCACACACGTCAAACGGTGTAGCGGGAAAATCTCAGCTACAGTA
This sequence comes from Cepaea nemoralis, assembly GCA_014155875.1. Classification (NCBI taxonomy): domain Eukaryota; kingdom Metazoa; phylum Mollusca; class Gastropoda; order Stylommatophora; family Helicidae; genus Cepaea; species Cepaea nemoralis. The sequence continues at coordinate 195,430 of JACEFZ010022801.1, forward strand.
TATAACAGGCATTGTTTATGAATCGGCTTAACGCGGACATTAAGCGGATAAAAAAAATGTTCTAAACGGCATTAGGTTGTCACGTCTACAAGGTGTATCGCAAGATTAGAAGACTGAATCATTCAACATACTTACAGGACATTTCTCCCGTCATTGTTGACCTGCGTTCCAACCACATGCTTTATTGCTGCCCATTTCGCATCCCGGTTTATCTGCGAACATACCAGGGCTGTCGTCCTGCTGTCTTTAGGAATATACTTGGCCGTTTTAAAACTTAATAAATTTTCAGCAACTGCTGTTTCCCACCAGGCTTTACGATTTCAGCTGAACTAGTATGACAGATTTATCGCCCTGGAATCTGGCTTCAACCCGCCATGTGAGTACAGGTTGTGAGTGCTACATATTAATGGCCAGCTATCATAGCGCTACTTCATTGTGAACTCAACCCTGTGGAATATGTGCATGGGTTGTTAAAGTGAACATCTTGCTGCACCCAGTTGTCTAGAGCTGTGGATATCATTAATATATACTATCTGGTTGTTGATACAGCGTTCAAATACTTGGATTCCGCCCCATATCTTGAACAACAGACGCAGAGCTAAAGAATAAGTGCTTACTGTAATATATCCTGATTATAAAGTCTCTAAATAAATCAGAGGTATTTTAAATCAAAGATTATATTATATCCCGCAGGAGTAAACATAATAAAATATTGCTTACATCTGAGGTATTTTAAGGGTGGGGTGGCTGAACTACAATGGAGCAGCAGGCGATAATACTATAAAATGAATATAGACGCCTCAGAAACTCGAACTCCTTGACTCAGACTTGTGGAAATGGGTGGCTTGATCATTCCTGGCTTTCTAGAGCTATGGTGGCGGTAGCGTAGCTACTGGCAGGGTTTCCCCAAGTTTGAATGTCAAGGACTAAGGACGGCATGAAGTGGGACACACAAACCTTTCTTGAAGGTGGATTCCATCTATCCAATAAGCGTGGGCGGTCATGTTTTGTAATCTCACTCGATCACCAGAGTCGTGGATCAGCTCCGTATTTGTCTCGACCATGCCACGCGGCCAAGCCATCCAGGTATTTAATTCTTGGTCTTTCCTTTGGTCTCCTCCCTTTGATCTTGCCAGTTGTCACTAAGTTCTCCAAGTCATTTCTTCTCATAACATGCCCAAAAATTTTGACTGTCTACGTCTAATGTCTCTAACCAGTTTACGATCTTCATTTGTTTTTTATAGGACTTGTTCATTCACTCTTTTCTGTCTGTCCGTGGTAGATGGATTGGGGTATAGGCAAAGGCTCATCATCAACATCTAGCCTGTCCACTGGTATAGGCTTTCAGGCATCTCCATATTTATCGGTTCTGGTAAAGAAAATCCGAATGTAATGCCATTGTTTCACGTTCAATGACAAAAAATGTTAGTACACGCCATTTCTTGCTTGGTGTGTTTGCTCAGAGTCCATGACAAAAGACAGAAACAAAATTCCAGAGCTTCTTTGCAGCGAACCTTCGTGTTTAAGATTACAAGTGATCTAATCTTTACTTGTCAGTTGCTTGTGGCATGCTAAGAGTTAATATTGCTTTTTTTTTAAAGCAATATCATATGCGAACTGATATTGCTAAGAATATGCGTGGTATCATTACGGTGCCGAACCAAATTCTTGTCCGGAAAATATTTCTCATCGAAGCAGAAGTTGTGCGAGGCACCGCCTTGTTTGCACCGTCCCTTGTTTATACGTTGGGGACGACATTAACCCTGAATTGCTTTTTTGGGAATACAAACAGTGATAGAACTCACTGATGTGTGTTTGTTGTGTGCGCGAACGACTTTAATTAGCAGACGCACATATCGCAGAAGTGAACTTGCATCTTTCGTGAGATATCTATGCGCATGCTTGAACTCGCGCGCGTGTGGTGTAAGTGTGTATGTTTGTGTGTGTGTGCGAGCGTCTGCGTTTTTGTGTGCCATCGTGCTTGTGTTTGTGCCTTTGACTAGAGAAGTATTATTTTTTAAACGTGTCCCTAAGCAGGAACCAGATATGAGTCTATAATATGGTAGGACCATCACATTGAGTAGGTCTAAATACATGGAGGTATAGGCCGCCAGTTTTTTTCCTCTGTTGACGGACGATGAACGCAACATCGGCGTAGCCCCCTGTTTTCTACACCAACGCGTCTACAATGCACATGGTATATATGACAAATTTGTTTTACATGCATGCAATTCAAGGGCCGCAATGGTCGGCTGGGTACCCCACATGCATGCAATTCAAGGGCCGCAATGGTCGGCTGGGTACCCCACATGCATGCAATTCAAGGGCCGCAATGATCGGCTGGGTACCCCACATGCATGCAATTCAAGGGCCGCAATGATCGGCTGGGTACCCCACATGCATGCAATTCAAGGGCCGCAATGGTCGGCTGGGTACCCCACATGCATGCAATTCAAGGGCCGCAATGGTCGGCTGGGTACCCCACATGCATGCAATTCAAGGGCCGCATTGGTCGGCTGCTTACTCCACATGCCTGCCAAGACAGCAGCCATTTTGTTCTTACTATTACGACTCTAGGGTCAACCCAGTTTCATAAAATGGGTACCATATTGTTCATACTTTTCTTGGAGCTGCCTGAAAAAGACAGGCGACAAAGAAGGAAATTGGTCACCCTACCTCATAAAACCATTGCTTGGACTATGTGAAGGCCTGACTAACACTAGACAATTAGTTAGTATCGGTTCCACCTATACGACAAAGGGTCACCCCCATAATGCTCCGTTCCTGTGTCTTTGAATATTATACACTGCCCCTTATGTGAAAAGTGGAACAAACAGCAGTACCGACAAACCAACACAACGCACAGGCAAGTAAGTACATGCATGAGGCCGCTGCCAGAATGCCAACGCAACAGTCACTAACATTTCACAAATATAAAAACCACAGACAAATGAACATACCTTACAACGTTTCCCGGCCAGGAGACAAGAACTCACAGTGGTGGAATAGTAACATTTATTCATTCTGTAGCATCTCCCTTGCAGAACTTTGCTCCGGTAACAACCGCCATGAAACTTCTCGGCCATTTGCGAGAAGTACAATAATAATGATAATAAAATAACATTAATGACATTTGTAAAAAAAAATAAGTTAGTTAGTTAGTTAGTTAGTAGCAGTTCCAACTTTACAGCAACGGGTCGTCCCCATTATGCTCCGTTCCTGTGCCAGTGAATATCACACAAAACGCTCCCCACTGTCCAATGTGAAAAGTGGAAAAGATAGGAGTCTCGACAAACAACAGCCCGCACAGATGCACTGTGCATACTGCCGTCAGGTCTTAGTCAGATATGACTGAGCTACCGTATGACACTAGACGGTACTACCTGCTTTCTGTTAGCGCCGAATGTTGGTCGGCGCTCACCAAAACGACACTTCACATTGTGCCAAAGGTTTGGTGCGGCGGAGTGCAATTGGGAGGCTTTACCCTGTATTGTGTGCATATCCTCTGCAGGATTGTTGATTTCTTGGCAAGATTACGCTCAGTAGTTTGCCATTGCTTTCTGAGCGGCCGGCTCACATACCCCGTAAGTTACCGACGTGATTTGAACCACTGCTGATTCTCATCGTCGTCATGTTACTTACGAGAGTATACGAGATTACAAGCCTTACCCTAGTGCGAGGAAATGCAACCTAAAGACTAAATGTCATGGCAGGGCGGACCAGGTCGGCAAATGGTCTAGCATGGAAGCTCCGTCAGGCGGACAGTTAGAGTATTGCTTTGCTGATCCGGCAGTTTCTGCAGCTTGTCTTGTTCCAGGTGTATTGGTTTTACCTTTCCTCTAGAGTAAACTTGGCAGGCCGAGAGAGGGATCATGCTGCATGGGCAACACATGGTCTCTAAATTCAGCCCAGGCTTTGTGTTATGGAGAGATATAACTCCATTTTACAAACTATCGGCTGTCAAGACGGCAAGGTGCCAGTCAATCGTCATCATCATCGTTATTATTATTATTATTATTATTATTATTATTATTATTTCCCCACTGTATTTTTTTTTCACCTGGCGGCCAAGAACGTTGTATTATATGTATGTGTGTGTGTGTGTGTGTGTGTGTGTGTGTGTGTGTGTGTGTGAGAGAGAGAGAGAGGAGAGAGAGAGAGAGAGAGAGAGAGAGAGAGAGAGAGAGAGAGAGAGAGCGAGCGAGCGAGCGAGCTATCTCTCTGAATGTTTCTACGAGCAATATGAAAATTCCCTGCCGGCTTGCTAGGCCAGTCGCGGGGTTACAATGAAGCCCATATACAGTCACTCGTCAGCTATTTATGCTTCTCCTCGACACCGCAAGGTACAAGAGGAACAAGATCAGACGTTATTTCTGTGCAGGGAGTGCATATACCTTAAAGTTTCCTGTCACATTGTCACATCCTGCTGCAGTCGTGATCTCTCTTTTCAATGATACCACTTCCACGGCAATATCGGACGTTTACCTCACATGTAAAACGTATATAATCGAAAAGTCCAGGCGTGGTATACTTTCAGAGTGTATTGTACGTCACTTGGGGGTATACATGGAATAGCGTATAGGTTATTTATCTGAAACATATTGTGAGGTGTTTAATAAGTAGACGAGGATATTGATAAGGATATCCCAGTTGGAATGGGACCTATGCTTTGTAGCCTACTTTAGGAAGCCTCGAATTCGGCTCGTTGCCCTCACGTGAAGATAACTATAGGTAAAGCAATTATCTTACACTAAATCTTGTAAATATAGGCTCCTTTGGCAGGTGTGGAGACCACGGACTTTTACCACTATCTATAATGAAGATGCCCTCCTATATTAATGAAAAAGTGGACTAGTGTGAATTATTTCGCCCTCATGGGGGTCTCCAATAGTCTATTCTTAAGTCACACACACACACACACACACACACATATATATATATATATATATATATATATATATATATATATATATATATATATATATATATATATATATATATATATATATATATAATTTGTGAACTGAAAATACACAGGTAGCACAAGACATCCAATGTGTGAACAGAACATACATGGTTATCACAGAACAATCACTGTGTGAACAGAACATTCCTCAAGAAATCGCTCAAAAACCCGAATTGTAATATAACATGTAACATCCAATCAAAGGTTGAGTGCAAGTCATTCTGAGGAGAAAAAAAACCAGTTTGCTTACATGGAGTAACATCAGTTGCGAAAACATATTTGTAACACATGGATCATCCAAGATATAACACTCATATATATATATATATATATATATATATATATATATATATATATATATATATATATATATATATATATATATATATATATATATATATATATATATATATATATTAGATGTAGAAACTACATTTTTTTTTTAAATGATATTCCTATCTCTTGTCATGCTGGTACCAGACATTGAGGTACTTCTAAGTGTCTACTTGCTTGATTCTTCACTACTTGCTTGATGGACTGGTTACAGGTGTGGAGCCCATGATGAAAGTCTGTCCCTTGGGGCCAGTTCTCTATCAGGGGGTCTTCTCCAATGTCGAGTAATATATGGTAAGGTTCTTCTGACAAGCTCCAACAACCTGGAGTTATCATGGGTTAAATACTTGGAGGATGGGGGTGGTGAGGGATGCAGGGAAAAATGTTGAAATAAAATTTGGGCTGGTAGGATATGGACATGATCATCCTACCTATCCTGCCCTCAGCAATCAGGTCTGCATGAACAGCATTCTCTTAGGTGGGCTTCTAGTTACACCGCCCATCTTAACCTCATGGATTGTCTTAGCACATATTCATGGTCAAGCTTTCCTGTTGGGGAACAGAACACCGGCCTCTATTGGCTCCCAACCAAAAATGCTGGTGGTCATCTTGATAGTTTTGCGTGGACTGATTTCTTTTCACCGCCAATTATGCTCAAAGGGTCTGGCGAGTATCTCTCTAGTCAATCATATCTCGTCCTTTCAAATTGCCCACTCATTCTTACTTTGTTTGCAGTGGCTAATGAAATCCTCTCCTCTATGGTGTTCCTTACAGGTCAGTGTGATGAATTTCGGAAGATGTGAAGTGACTGGGAAATATATCACACATATACATCTGAATACCTTGGACTGCTAGAGTAACTAACATCTTGAACAGGGTAACGAAAGTAGAACACTAGATCCAACTATAAGAGGGAAACAAACAGCTTTTTTGGTCATGTGATGATAAGGGAGGCATTGGAAAATATCGTGACGACTTGAAAGCTCCGTGGGAGAAGAGGCAACGGCAGACAGAGAGAAATGATACTGGGTGAACTGTGAGTGTGGCATGGAGGAATATCATCACCAGGGTTCATCAAGAACACCAGGATCTGTGGAGAAACCTGAACGGCTACACCAGTTGACAGGCACATTGTTATGATGGTATATATGAGCTAACATTGTACATACAACATTTACCAGTTGAACAAGGCTGTAACATAAAGTGTAAACGTTAACCTCTATGTCGTCATGAAAATCGTATAACTCTATAACGTTTTGAAAAACGTATAACTCTATGAATTTATGAGAAACGTTTAACTCTATGCCATTATGAGAAACTGATAACTTTGTGTCATCATCAGAAACGTGTAACTATATGCCATCATGAGAATCTTATGCCGTTATGATATATCTTTAAACTCGCATTGACCGGTGAGGTCGCAAGACGAGAATCAGGTCTCCCACTGACCAAACCTAAATATCCTCTTAGATGATAGCTAAGCTAGTTTTCTTTGCAATACATTTTACACTCGGACAAGACACATATAAATTATGTCATCTTAAATAGTTAATTCCGTTACAAACATTGAACAATATTTCACAAGCATATGGGAGGAGTCATGTTTGCCACATTGTGAGATCAGAATCCTGGACCATTTTGTAACAACTGTTAGGACTCCATATTGTGAGAACATAATACTGGACCATTGTGTAACAACTGGTAAGAGCCTATATTGTAAGAACATAATGCTGGACAAGTTTGTAACAACCAGTAAGATTTACCAAACAGAGACAGACAATTCCTGAGTGTCTTCTATTATGAAATGATAAATATCGGCATATGAATCCATACAATCCTTTGGAGATCGTGACAAAACGGAGAAGTATGATCGCCCACGCCAGCTGGCTAGATACTTGATGGGGACGACGAAAAACTTGTAGGTACTTTTAGGTTATCTCCAATATTAGAAATAACCACAGAGTTGTAAGTCTGTCAACTAGTAAAGTAACACCTTTACATCACACCTCCACGACAGTTGGCATAGTAACGTCTTTACATCACCCCTTTTAGGGCATTTCCTGTTATGGGATTGCTATTACTGCATTTAATGAGCAACGGTCTAGAATTTTGCTAGAACAGTTTCTCTAACTTAAATTGTCAGCTGAAGGTTACGTTTTCCCCAATCGTGCATGCTATATTCGTTGTTCTGCATTGATGTGTTTTTGTTTGTATATTCCCCAGCTCAGAAGATATAGAAGAGCCGCCGATATTACCGTTGCTAAAAGCAGGATTTACCAGGGTAAGTCACAGTGGTCTTGAAAGTTGCCAGATCTTACCTAAATGTCCCTATCGGCATTAGGCTCCATTCTGTTGATAATGACATATTTCCCACGGAAGGAGGTCGAATGGATAAGAGAGCTCGTTCTTAAACTTCTAGTGTGCTGATGCTAAGGTTTAACCCATACACAGGTCAGTTTGATTAAAATGTTGACTTCTCGTCCTTGACATGGGGAGGTAAATTACAAGCACCTCTGAATTCGGAGTGGGTTCGCCTGAGAGCGAGGGACACTGGTAATGGGGAAAGCTAATCCAAGCGCAAAATTCAGTCCTGTGCTACTATACTGTTCAAAAAACAAAAACAAAAACGCATAGCTGTCGAAGGCACACACATAGCCATAATTGTGATATTCAATAACTGTTTTAATATAATGAGTTAATTGTTCAAACTGCACACAAGAATACCTTAGGGTACAGGCTATCAATTGACAGTTGTTTTGCATCTGGGTCACGAGAGTGTTTAGGCGTACGGCTTTCTCTTTAGTATAGTGTGTGTCATCGTCTTGCATCAATTAGCGATTGGCATCTTCTGGGCATGGGTGCCATCAGACGTCTGAACGTTGACTGAAATATGATATTTTACCATATCTGTGACGTAATTATTTATGTGCTTTTGTTTCTCTGAAATAGATGGTCAAATAACTGTAGTGCATTAATCATAGATGATTCAATCATGTATGATATATGTGATTTTGTCCTTCTATACATAAATCTCTTATGCAAATGTGTGAATGCTTGTAATTCTGTTTAGCACATCTTTATCCACACTTTAAGTAAGTCAAGTAAAGGACCCTTTTACCTGCCTCGTGGGGTAAATCATTTTGGATCAAGATATAACCCAATTAGTTAGCCTCAGGAATGTTTTTGTTTTTGCTTCTGACTGTCGTTTACTTATGCATTTTCCTTATTTACTCTGGTAGTACATGGTTCCGTCGCCAACTAGTGATTTAAGTACATGGAGCAGAACGGTGAGCTGTGGATTTCACTTGGAATGCTTTTACATATGTCCGCGGTGGTTTAAATTGTGACCTGTATGTTCTGAAAAATGGCGGACAACTGGTTGCTGAACTGCTAGTTTTGTCTTTTACAGTAATGTGTGTGCAACTGCTGGCGGTCTGTTGTGTTGGCATTCTGACAGCTGTCTTATGCATGTATGCCTGTACGTGCTGTTGGTTTGTTGGGACTGCTGTCTGTTTACTTTTCATTTGGAACAGTGAGGAGCATTTTGTATTATATTTACTGGCACAAGAACGGAGCATTTTCTTTTTAAATTTACTGGCACAAGAACGGAGCATTATCGGGTGACCCTATGCTGTGAAGTTGTAACTGCGACTAATGACTATTTTCCCTTTCTTTGTCCTGACTTTTTGCGCATATACATGCTGAGGGAAACGATGTTACAGATAATGATATCGTCCTGTTTAGTCTGTGTCCTTTGTTATTTCTGGTTATAATTCCATGTTGCCCTCGTCTTCATCATCATTGTCATTACTTTGCTGACTTTGCTTCTCCTCCTCATCTTGCTGACATGTTCCATGCTATAATGAAAGACTGTCAAGATTCTTCTGTTGCTGTCTTCGTCTGTATCTCTGTCCATAAATATCTCCAGTTATTACAACGTATTCCAAGTTGTAATTTCTCATAGTGTGTTCAAATGTGTCTACTGCTCTCTTTCTTATGTTCGCGATAAGATGTCTGTGTGCCCTAGTATGTTAGCCGTTTATTGACTTATGTCTCCATCTTCTTACGTTTGCATTCCTTTCTCCAATTATTATTAACAAAGTTAGTTAAGAGTACAGGAACCCTTTTCACGACATAAGATGCACTAAATATATGCTACATGTCCTATGTGTGTAAACCAATCGACCCTATGCGTGTGATGTGGTCAATAGCACGCCCACCGCCTTTACTTCCTAGACTGTCTGACGATACCCATTTTAGACTGGGTCAATCTTGAAGTTAGGTCAATGGACAAAAGCAGCGTATCGAGGGAGATTCGAACACCTGACCACCAGGTAGATAAACAAGTGGGCTAGCCACTGAAAAATTACGGCTATCGGGATTTCTGATAATTGCACACCTTCGAACGTTGATTCTCGATGTTCATATTGTTATTCTAATTCTCATGTTAATCTTCTGTTATTCTTATTCTCATTTTTCACCGCGGATTCGAATTTTTAATATTAACCTTGGCTCTCTGACCTACCCAGCCTTAAATGGGTATCAGAAAAAGTCTTGGAAGTAAGGCCGGCCTGGGTGATACTGACCATGTCACCCACCTAGTGCCGTTTTGGGCTGTAAAAACCTGGGTCTAGCACCTTAACATAAACAGACCCTTTCTATAAGATAATCTGTAACGCAACACTCAATGGCGCCGCCTTAATGTTGAATATTCTCATTCTATCTTTTTGTGCACACATTCTGCTATATGTTTCCTCAATGTTGTTTGATTTGTATATTCACAGCTCTTTCGTGACATCGGCTGCTAAATTTATACTAAATATATGATTGTCTTTATTTATGTAACCAATATCTTCGCTACTTGTCATAGACATCTCATAGCATAAGTGCATTCATATTCTGTGCTTCCAAGATAAGTTGTTGACTTTCCTTCTTAGCCTAATGTATGTACGTTATTTTTTTAAATGTAGTTACTTGCAGCCATTCTAATTTTCACCTCGGTGTTGTCATATTGTCGTTGTAGTTGCCAGATTGTCATTGTAGTTGCCTAATTCCCAGATTTAAGATGTGGCTACCGGAATGCACACCTTCAAAAGAAGTCTGGCTCTTCTGAATCATATTTACCACGTTATGGACAGACCAGAACAGGTCATTATTCTGCGCCTCAGAACAGGACACACTAGATTACGCAACCACATGTATACAGAATTCAAGATTTGTGACTCAGCCATGTGCACATGTGGTTTGGCGTCGCCCAAACTACAACATATCCAGGCGAACCTTCTGGCCTAGAGAGACAACAGTGGAAGATAAACTCTATGGACCGCTGAGTGAACTAAAAAATACTGTTAAATTCATACAAGAGACAACATTGCAGTTATAGACATATTTCAAGCGAACGAAAGAAGAAGAAGAATATTTACGGCTTACTCTGTCGAGAGCCTGTGTAGTCAAAAAAGGCATTTATGAGCAGCAAGATTCTCCCCAGGAAGCCAAGGATAGCCCGTATGGATATTGCTGCTATATCTTGTGGCTTCGTTGCTTTCTTCGGGATATGAGAGGTAAGGCCCCACTGTCTTTTATGGTATGTAGCAGAGTAAAGCTGTGTCGTTTTCTCAACACTTCATTTATATGAATCGGAACACTAAATGACAGACTTCTGGTCCCCAAAATGGCGGTTAGGCATTGGAGTTCTCTGGCGTGTTTATGCTTGTGGCTACGGTTTGCATTCGCATTTTCCTCATGTTGGACTGGTAGTACATGGTTCCGTCGCCCTGCTACTGAGTATGTGCGTGTCGCGACACCGTGAGCTGTGAGATTCGTGAGGAATGCTTTTACATCTGTCCGCTATTGTTTGCACAGTGAACTACATGTTCGGAACAATGGTCGGCTGTCGCTGAATTGGCTGCTTTGCCTTTTCGGTTCACGGGTGCATTTTTCAAGAGACTCCTGGGAGTTGTCGCTGGAGCTACGGAGTTCGTGCTTTGTGCGGCACTTTCGGTGGGTCGCCCTGTGGAAAGAGAGTGAACATTGTTGGATAAAACCCTGGTCAATGAAATCTTTCTGGTGACTGCCGATTCCATCGACGATGAACTGTGTACCTGTGCGAGCTGTTGGCTTATCGAGACTCCTGTCTGTTCCACTTTTCACATTGGGCAGTGTGGAGCATATTGTGTGATATTCACTGGCACAAGAACGGAGCATAATGGGGACGACCCCTTGCCGTGATGCTGGAACCGCGACTAACTAACTAATTAAGGAACACTAATGTTTCGCTTCACACGTTGTTCATCTGCGTTGATTGTTTCGTCATATTCACAGTCTTCGTTTTCGTATATGAAGTTAGGCTATTCATCATCTTGTGTTCTGGCGTAGGCCTTCATGTCTCCCCACAGAACCTGGTTCTTGGTGTTCTGGATCAACTCTGACTTTGATATTCCTCCATGTCACATTCTGAGTCCATTCGGCATCATTGCTGTCGGTCTGCATCTCCCTTTTCTTCCACTGATCTTTCCAGTCGTAGCGGTGTTTCCCAGTACTTCTCTTCTCATTACATGACCAACGAATGAGTTGCTCCTACTTCACCCGTGCAGGTTAGCTAGACAGCCAAGACTGTTGCCTGTGTTGTTGCCACTGCGGTACACGAGCGATGTTCGAGTAGTGAAAATATTAGCTGGTACAGAGATGGGTACCAAATATGGCTCTGTACTTATCCTTGAGGATATGTATGACTGCCTCTCACCGTGGAATAGTATTTTTCTCTTTTACCCGGACGCATAAATTATATGCGAATTTGTAGAAGGGAAGAGCACATAAACTAAGCTCTGCGAATTTGAAGAGAACATTAGTAGATCGGTTGATAGAACATTTTGCTTCTTTGACTACACAAAGGCTATCGACAGAGTAAGAAATGTAAACATGATAAAGATGCTCGCAGATCTACACATTAATGAGAAAGATTTTATACTTGGCAAAAACATTTATTGGAAACAACAAGCTGCCATAAAAATGTATCATTATATAGGTCAATACCAGCCTATCAAGAGAGGTGTGCGAAAGGGATGCGTCATAAAAATGTATCATTATATAGGTCAATACCAGCCTATCAAGAGAGGTGTGCGAAAGGGATGCGTCATCAAAATGTATCATTATATAGGTCAATAGCAGCCTATCAAGAGAGGTGTGCGAAAGGGATGCGTCATAAAAATGTATCATTATATAGGTCAATACCAGCCTATCAAGAGAGGTGTGCGAAAGGGATGCGTCATAAAAATGTATCATTATATAGGTCAATACCAGCCTATCAAGAGAGGTGTGCGAAAGGGATGCGTCATAAAAATGTATCATTATATAGGTCAATACCAGCCTATCAAGAGAGGTGTGCGAAAGGGATGCGTCACGTCTCCAGACCTTGTTTTCTCTTCATGGTGAACATATTAGTGAGACATTTAAAGATTATGAAAAGAGTGGTCGACAGATGTAACATCAATAAATAAGACAAGGAGCCGGACTGCAACATTATTCTAGACAGTGGGCAACTAGAATTAGAATTAAATTGAAAGAATAAAGATATGTTGATCGTCTCCATGAAGAAATAGCAACCGCAATTTAGCATCCAAGTACTGTAAATGGAGAAATTCTGAGATAAGTGAATCGGTACAACTATCCCGGAGCAGTAATAATATCGGATAGAAGCTGCCGTGTCGACATTAGAATAAGATTCGTCATAGAAATGGTAGCCTCTGGCAAGCTAGAAAAGATACCAATAAAACTCTGTCAATTACAGTGAGAAAGAAAATGGGGTTGAAGTGATATATAGAACTTACAGCTAAGCAGAAAATTTATAAACATCTTATTGCGGTGGAAAATGAGCTTCCTTGGGGGAATGCAAACAATATCCTTTTTTTTATGTTGCATATCCCTTACATGACGTTGCAGTCAACACCAGCATTTTTCAGCTGCTGTTGGTGTACTAGGCAAGTTTTACTTTCAGTAGTTTGCCATTACTTTCTGAACGACCGGCTCACATACCCCCGTAAGTTACCAGCGCGGCGTGATCCGCTGCCGAATCTCGCAGCTGCTGGTTTCCCCACGTGGATATACGAGATTACGAACAATGTCGTTAACACCTTGGCCAGGGAGACCGGCAAACAATACCATGGACGACACAAAAAACTAATACGAAAGTCTGACAAGAAAGAAATAAACACCGTAAATTCATTAGGAATATTAGATGTAGACAGTTACAACTTGTTGGTTTCGTTGTGGTGAAAAATAAACTTGAAAACTTAGTGACAGCTAGCAAAATTATCATCATCATCATAAAGTGCCATGCCGTCTGGCGTAGGCGTTCATGGCTCTCTACAAATCTCGGTCTTTGGATTTCTGGATCAACTCTGCTGATCCTCCGTGCCACCGTCCCAATCTATCCAGCTTCATTTCTATTGGTCTACCTCTCTCTTTCTTCCCCTCGATGTTTCCAGTTGGTTGTCACGATATCTTCCAATGCCTCTCTTCTCATCACATGACCAAAGAAAGCTGTTTGCCTCTTTCTTATTGTTGTATATAATGTTCTAGTTTCATTAACCTCTTTCAGGCGGTAGTTGTAAGTTACTTTGGCAGTCCAAGGAATTCGCAACATTGTCTCAGGAATCACATCTCTGTTGCTTCCAAGCTCTTCCTAATTTGTTTATTTGCATTCCAAGATTCACAGCCATACAGCAAAACAGGTTCTATATAGCACTTCAGCACTCTCTTTCTTACATTCAATGATATTGACTTATTGCATAAGATATTCTTCATTTTCTGAAATGCCGCTTTTGTTTGCCCTATTCTGCTCTTAATCTCTGTTGTGCATCTTCCATCTGATGTTATAAATACCCCTAGGTATTTAAAAATTCCCACTTGGTTAAGAGTTTCCCCTCTATTTCCATTTCAAATTTTAGTTTCACCTCTTTCTTTATGTATCACCGTTTTTACTGTTTTCTTGATATTTAAGGAGAATCCCTTTTTTGCACTCTGTTACTACAGTGTCCAACAATTGTTGTAGATCCCTTGCATTATCCGCCACCAATACGGTGTCATCTGCATAGCGTAAATTGTTTATATTATAATCTCCTAATAGTATTCCTGCCAGCTTCGTGGCTTGTGGGTTATGACTTTTCTCCATAATCTCGTATACTCTAGTCGGTAACGTGATGACGGTGAGAATCAGCAGTGGTTCGAGAGAATCAGCAGTGGCGGCGGCGGCGGTGGGGGTGGTGGGTGGGGGTGGTGGTGGTGGTAAATATACCATTTATTTCTTATCTATGTATATTTTTACAGTTGTTTCTATTGCATGGTCTCTCCATTAGGTTTTACATGTCTGCTATCATATGTTTCGTATGGCCAATCTTCACAGTTTAGGAATCGTTGTGTACAGCCCGATTGACTGAAATCTTCACTTTGCCCCTTTGCTCAGTAATATTTTGAAATAACATTTTCACATCAGACATGCTCAGTAACATCTTGAAATAACATTTCCACATCAAACAAATGCATCAAATCTGTTCATCAGATATGTTGAATTTTCTTTTATTTCATTCACCTCATTGCTATTAGATCTACTTTCATGTTTCGAATTAGATTTGGTATATGTAACCGCAGGTGTTTTTTGTCTATATCTAATCTAATTACATGGTATCTGCTGCATTTGTCAGTCGCTGGCTATGTTAACGTTTTTAGCGATCTTCTTCCATGGCAGATGTAGAGTCAGCCTATTTTTTTTTAAATCCTGTATCAGTACTCATCTACATCTGTAATCTTCTTCGATGTTCCTGATGCCAGGTAAACATCATACCAAGAAGGGTGAACTACTCGGAGACTTATGGGCGCGTTGTACCAGTTAAAAATCCTTCAGCGGTTAGAAAACTATCAGAGCAGGCCGAATAAGTCGCTGCCCTGGTAAATGTAGAAATTATAAGAGCTACAAGTGAAATAAATATTGATGGCATTTGTCAGTCATTGTTGTCAGGACATTGTTTTCCGTCCAAACTGTTATCAGTAAGAATAATAAAGGTGATAAAAGGCATCACTGTCGCACACTTGTTCTTTTACCCAACGCATATGTTAATTCGTACATAATAAAGAACACTGCGCTCTGTCTTTATATAATTCCTTTAAATTAATAATCTTCTATGGAATCCCATGCTGTCTCTTCAGTTTCCAAAGATATTCCCTGTCAATGGTGTTGAGGACCCTTTTCACATACACAAAATCCAGTATCAACATTATCAAGTGCTTTGCCGACAAGCGGGGGCGACCATTCTCATCCACAACTTGCGATCTCCAACGGCATTTATCAGTTCGTGTGTGGCATAATACTGTCAGAAATTTGCTCTCGATATCTTCCTCTATCTCTCTTCCCACAAATTGTTCCAGTTGTTTTTCCATTCTTCCAGTTTTGTTTTGTTTTCCCCATAATGTGGCCATAAAATGAAGATCGCCTCTTTCTGGTGTTTGTGATAAGTTGCCTCAAAATTTCCAAATGGCTCAATTTGGCTGTCAACGGAATTGTTATGAATCTTTCATAAAACCACATCTCTAAAGCTTTCATGGATTTGTTTCGCTTGTTTACTTATTGTCGGGATTGGCGTATGTTAGAACTGATTCTATGTATATCCAATATAAAGTGACGAATTCACTTAAATGCTTTGCTCTATTTTTATTCGTATTTTATATTCACCATTACTTGTGGAAAATTATCATCCAAAGAGCAGTCGAATGTAAGCAGGGAAGAGAAGGACACCAGAAAACCTTGACTGATAACATTAAAGAATTGACAGGTTTCATTATTGTCACACATGCAGCTTTTTTAGTGGAAGAATTCAGCTCCGAACGAATTCATCATGACATCTATCGACCCATAAATGGGATTTTATAAGGTACAAGAAGAAGATAATTACAATTTCGTGATTTGCCCGTGTCAAAGCCACACAAATAAATTAAATGAGTTGAACTGCGGTAAAGCTGCAGAGATGTAAACAGCTGACGAACACGGCAGCTTTGCAAAATACTAAAACAACAAATAGAGGACGTTGCGGCTACAAGCCTTCATCAGCAAACAAGAGAAGCAAATTAAAAGCAACAAGTTGCAAATAACATAAACCATAATAGAGTGACGTAGATTAAGGCACAATATGGAACTCGTTGCAATAGAGGTAGGTGAAATGGTTAGTATGTTACTACGAAAATGACGTGAGTGCTGTCTCGATGCCAGCTGTCCATGTTCGCTACGGGAGGAGAAAATTGGTCACCTATTCCTACGTGCACTCAGGCCTACACAAGTACGGCTCTAGCTCTACACTTACGACAGATTAGACATACGTATTCTTAAGCGTAATAACCTCGGGCGGAGGAGCGCAATTGGGACGATACAAGCCTTACCCTAGTGGAGGAAATTCAACCTAAAGATTAGATATCATTGTCAGAGCAGGCCAGACCCTAAGCCTAAACTGGTCTAGACTCGAAGCTCCAACAGTCAGACAGTTAGAGCATTGCAGTCGTGATGCGGCAGCTTCTGCAGATTGTCTTGTTCCAGATTTATTGGTGGTACCTTTCCTCTGGAGTAAACTAGGCGGGCTGGGAAATGGATCACACTGCATAGGCAACACATGGTCTTTAAACTAGCCCAGGTTTTGTCCTATAGCCGGATACAACTCTATTTTACAAACTATCATCTGTCAACACGACAAAGTTCCAGTCAAACTTCATTAATACCAATTCACCTTCAATACTGAGCTTATTTTGGCTAGATCTGTTTGTTCTCATTTTTGTTCAATGAATTGTTACAAATCTTCCTCGACACATAGATCAAAGGAGCGTGCGTGCTTTTCACCTGATGTGATAAGTGACCAAGTTTCAAGTTTCCCATACGCACGTTGTCACCGGAAATGTGCTCTATCTGTTCCAGTTCATAAAGGTTATTATTGCATAAGCTTTTGCACGGAATGTTTCTTTTTCTTATAATTTCTTTCAACACGCAACCATCGCCTCTGGGCAGTGACAACCCTCATTTAGAAATTGATTGTCCTTTGCAGGACTTTGCAATCACCCCCAACCTCTATCGCCTATTGTTGTTAGATTTGGATTTATGAACGAGACGTCAACGTCTAAGTCCAACTGATCGGCCTGTGGAATGAACCCACGTTCCTGCCGTTAGCGCACAGAAAAAGAAATTCTTCATAATGGTGTATGTCTGGGTAGATATGCGAGCCCAAGTTGGTTGAAATAGTGTGCTCCGATGCGGGTTCGAGCTTCGAGGCCATGACCAGTGGGCCGGCAGGCCAGAGTCTAGACCAGTGTTTCCCAACGTGGGGCCCACGCCCCACACGGGGGCAATTTGACTGTTAAGGGGGGCAATTCGAAAATGGAAGAAATCGGCTGAATATAACAAAACAGGGAGACTTGAGACTGAAGTTAAACTAAATTGGAACCTGACATAAAATCTCTTTGCAGCAAGCATCAAGAGCAAGGATCTCACTAAATTTAAATAATAAATAATTACTAATAATTAAAATAATATAGAAAAATCTTTCATTAAAATTATTTTGTACTTGAATTTCAGTTCTCCATTATATGTTTTGAAAATTTACTTACTGTGTTTGCTCAATAATTACCTAGTGATTTCTTCCTAAAACCTATCATTCAAGTTTCTTTAGTGAACATTTCAATTTTTGAATATTAAAAATAATGTATATGTTGAGGGGGGGGGGCATGGGGCGGGGGAGGGGGGCAATATGACTTTTAGAAAGGCTTAAGTGGGGCATGGTACAAAAAAGGTTGGGAAACACTGGTCTAGACACTGTTATGCCATGGTTCCCAATGTGTGTGTGTGTGTGTGCGCGTGCGCGCTGGTAATGCCAAATGCGGTGAGCGCGTTGCATGCGGTTGTGACGTCTGGGCTTATCGCTTGCCAAAGTGAAGGAAGGATTAGCTACGTATTCCTCCTGGCTCTCAGGCCTACACAATGTGATGACGTAATCACACCACAGAGCCATTGCAGGAAACTGCTTCCGGGCAGTTTGTATTGTTTATTTGTAAAACGACATGAATTGACGGGAAAGATCATTGTGGAGGGAAGTGTACCTGGAAAGCGAAGAGGAGGAGGACCACAACGTAGACGGATTCAAGATGTGATTGTCAGTTTACACATGACAGCAACAGAAACATGACACCTGGTTTATGATAGAAATGTCGTTAGATAGTTATGAGGAGAAAGATCCTGAATTCGACAAGCCGCTGAATGATGATGATTATGCACATTTCTCAACAAGAAAATGTAGACAGACCTGGTTTTAGACAGACTGAGAAACCGCCCTTTCTCTCTATTTTGGCACATTCTGCTTCCGGTCGTATTCATTGCTTTCGCCATTCCATTGCCTCAGCAAAACACGTCAGACAACACACACATTTGCCGAACAATTATTGACACAATATTGATGTCCCTGCCAGTACGGGGGTTGTTCGTGTTTTGTGTTTGAGACTTGGACGAGCCGTGAATACCGTGTGTTCACTGTTTGGATTCACATTGATGCCTGCCGGTAACAGTGCCCGATAGATGCAGGACGCCAGCTGAGGTAATATGTTGCATTTACAACAGGAAACCCTGCCTTGTTCATAGAACTTTTATGCGAGTTTCAAGAAGGAAGTGGCAATTATTCTGGCTGTCAAAGCGCATATTTGCTCGGTTTAATTTCAATGCTTTCCATTTATAGCCAGTTTAATTCGAACTACAGTAAGGAAAAACTGTTTATATTTAGCTTTACTGTGTTAACTTAACTCTTAAACGACGTGGCATTTTCTCATTTTTCGTGCTGAACTCTATGTCTGTTTAAGTTTGCATGTGTAGTTGAAGCACGGGATTTATTTCCATGATTCTTCCCCAAAAATATATTTGCTCCAACCAAGGTATAATAACTAAATCCCATAGTGTGTATCAGGGATGGAGTTATACCTCTCCAAAGCACAAAGTCTGCGCTCAGTTTAGGAGACCATGTGTTGTCCATGCAGCATGATCTCTCTCTCTCTCTCTCTCTCTCTCTCTCTCTCTCTCTCTCTCTCTCTCTCTCTCTCTCTCTCTCTCTCTCTCTCTCTCTCTCTCTCTCTCTCTCTCAGCCTGCCTACTTTACTCCAGAGAAAAGGTAACACAAATACGTCTGGAACAAGACAAGCTGCAGAAATTGCCGAATCAGCAAAGCAACGCTCTTACTGCCTGTATGTTGGAGGTTCGATCCAAGACCAGTTTCCAACCACGGCTTAAGACCTTCTCTGCCCTGCCGTGACATTTAGTCTGTAGGTTGCATTTTGTCGCACTAAGATAAGGCTTGTACCTTCCCAATTGTGTTCCTCCGCACGAAGCCTTTGTCACAATGTGGGGTTTCGGTTTTAGCGAGCGGCGCCCAACATTCGGCACTCACAGAAAGCAGGTTTGTGATTTATTAGACAATTTAAAGTTGACTAGTTTGCCATTGCTTTCTGAACAACAGACTCTCATACCATCACAATCAACTCCAGGCGATCTGTTCCTAAATCGTCTCGGTGGCACGAGGGTTCGCTATCTGGGAAATGTAATCAATATATAATAACACGAACTAGTGAAGGTTTACAGAACACATTTACGGACATCTTAATAGAATATGAATGAGCACAAATATAAATAACTGCGACGATAGACATAAGAAGGAGGGGGGAACACACTCACACACATACACTCACACAGAGAAAGAGAGAGACCGACAGAGAGAGAGAGAGAGAGAGAGAGAGAGAGAGAGAGAGAGAGAGAGAGAGAGAGAGAGATGCAGGTATACGGTTCGATCCAAGCTTTCGTCAATGAACACATAAGAAGAGAAAAAAACAAAACAATAATACTTCGTTGAAAATGTGAAGTATCATGATTGCAACGAATATATAAAACACAACCCTAAGTCTTGTAAACGAAAGTATGGATCATCATCAAGTGCCTTGCCGACTGGCGTGGACCATCATGCTTGTCCACATCTCAGAATATCCAGCAAAATGTATTAATTCGTGTACTAATGTTTCCATGCCGGCTTCGTGGCTTAGAGGCTATGACTTTTCTCCGTAATCTCGTATACTCTCGTCGGTAACGTGATGACGGTGAGAATCAGCAGTGGTTCGAATCGCATCGGTAACTTACGGGGTATGTGAGCCGGCCGCTCAGAAAGCAATGGCAAACTACTGAGCGTAATCTTGCCAAGAGATCAACATACAGCTGAAAGATGCTGGTGTTGACAGCGATGTCCTGTAAAGGATATGCACACAAAAAAAAATGTTTCCATGTCGTGATAAAAGGCTGCCAAGAATTGTATTTGGCGTCCTCTTCCATCTCTCTGTCCAGAAATATTTCCAGCTGTTACATGTTTCAGATGTTCTCTTCTTAAAACTTGGCCCAAAAAATTTACCATTACCTCATTTTTATATTTCGTGATTGTGTTTTAGCCTCTTTCAATACGTTTAGAATTATTGTTTTCGCTGTCAAAGGTGTGTTCGGCATTCTTTTCTACAACCAATATCCGTGCTTTCATGTGATTTTCTCCCCTTTAATATTACACATAATTGTCCAAGTTACAAACCCATACGTTAAAATTGGCTCTATGTAACACACAGTAATATTTTTCTAACGTCCAATTACAGGGACTTAATTGCATCAGATACTCTTCATTTGATAAAATACTGTTTGTTTCTTGAACTATTATGTTCCACATTTCTGTGATTCATCTTTCATCTGATGTTATTCATGTGCCTCGGTTCTTCAATCCATCTATTTTATTTGCATCTTTGTCCATCGTTCGTTCTTTGCATAATTACTTTCGTATTCATATTATTCAAACGCAGGTCCGAATGGCCGAATGGGTAAGAACGCGAGTTCTTAAACATCCGTTGTGCTGATGCCGAGGTAAGCGGTTCAACCCCTACACCGGACAGCTCGGCTAAAATGTTGACCTGTCGTCCTTGACTTTGGGACGTAAATTACAAGTACTTCTGAAGTCCGAGTGGGTTCGTCTGATGGCGAGGGACACTGTTAATAGGGAAAGCTAATCCGCAAGCAAAATTCAGTCCAGCACTACTAGAAGTAATGTGTATGGACAACGCTTGAGTTCAAAGCTAGTGAGCGCAAATATGTGTGTGTGCGTGTGTGTGTGTGTGTGTTTTTTTTTTCACTTTCGGCAAACACTTTATCGAATATTGTCATTATATGGCATCTCCATATTTCATTTGCTGCATTTCGATTTGTGTGTCATACGATACATATGTATATGTTTATTTGATGTGCATGTGTATATATCTGTAGCATTAATTGAACACAATGTATCCTTCGTGTATTTACAAACTTATCTAGCATCCCGCTTCCATTACCGTCTTCTCCGTTGATATATATCCTTTAGTTGGCGTTTTATGTTTTACAAACGAATGTGTAATTGCATTGAAACTATTATTATATCTGCGTGTGTTGAAACTGTATTATCAATGAAATACCTATTATTGCGCCAATATCAACATGTAAGAACGTGTGATGTTACATAATGACATGTGATGTTAGAACGATCACTGAGTGAAGCCTACGAACGAATGCCGTAAACATAAGATCCGCTGTCACTTATTGCCGTGCCATTGCTGAAATATTAGCAAACCGATTTTTTTATTATTTTGATTTATCTGTTTCCAAAAATGTTAACGACCGTGACAAGTGTTCTAAAATTTTCGTTCTAAACATTATCGGTATTACTAGACTTTTCCTTGCTTGACTCACCTCTCCTTTCACCGCAGTGCTTCAACATTTTGAAGTGGTTATTGACAATTTACGTTTTGCCTGTTTGCTTGCCCAAAGTTTGAAGTCTCGTCAGCCGAGTTAGATTTTGTTCACTTAACCTAAAATTTGAAGCATGATGATGGGGATGGAAACTATATTATAATTCAATCTTAAACAAATAAGCACAACATAAACATCAACGAGTACATTGTGCATTTTCTAACTTAAATATGATATATTATATTCATATTCAATTACGTTAAAAACATACACGGAGTAACTTTCTTGAAAACTATCTATGTATGCATATAGATGTATATACAGTACGATTTAACTAACTGTAAGTTTGTAGAAACGACAGAAGGCTCCAGTAAACTATCAAGCTATATTGTATACACTTAAATGGATCTGCCCCCTTTGATGCTGATATTCTTCTGTTGAGGCTGTTACTGCTGCTGCTGCTACTACTACTACTACTACTACTACTACTACTACTACTACTACTACTACTACTACTACTACTACTACTACTACTACTACTACTACTACTACTACTACTACTACTACTACTGCCACTACCATTACTACTGCTACTGCTGCTACTACTACTATTCCGATTCCAGTTCCAATTTTAAAATAGAAAACAAGCAAAAATATATATTAAAACATCATCAACACCTCAATCAATCAATCAGGTGCCGTCTCCGCATTGAAGGTTGGCTGCAATGGATCTCCAACACTGTCTGTCTTTTGCTTTGACTGTATATTCTGTCAGGCTCATGTTCGTCCATATCTTTATGTTATCCTCCCACTTGTATCGTTGTCTACCTCTTGCTCGCTTGCCCTCAACCTTGCCTTCCAGTATGGTTTTTTTTTTTAAAGTATCATGTCTTTTAACGTGACCAAAATATTTCACTTGTCTTCTCTTTACTTCTTTCATCAACTCTCTCTTCATTCTCAGTTTTTCTAGGACCTCTGCATTTGATTGTTTTTGTTTCTATGAAATACGACCTGTTCGTCTGTATATCCACATCTCCAGGGCTTCTATGCGACTTTCTAGTTGCTTGTTCAATGTCCAGGATTCCGCGCCATACAGTAGCGTTGAATATACGTAGCATTTGACAATTCTCATTTTTAATGCGTTATTAATCTCTCTAGATGTTAATACTGATTTCATGCCGTTGAAAGCATTTTTGGCCATTCCTATTCTCTTTTTGATTTCCATTTTACTTCTGCCATCATCTGTTATTATGTGTCCAAGATAGAAAAAACGTGTTACTTGTTCTAGTATCTGCCCGTTTACTGTGATGTTCATTGATGACCTTTCCTTTTCACTGCTAATTATCATAGTTTTTGTTTTTTGGATGTTAATATCTAAGCCACATTCTGCACTGTGCCTGTTTACTTCTTCCACTAGGTCTTGCAACTCTTGCTCACTTTCTGTTAGTAACACGGTATCGTCAACATATCTGAGATTGTTTATGATTCTTCCATTGATGTTGAGTCCAGGCATTTCAACTTGTTTAAAAATTATTTCTGTGTATAGGTTGAAGAGGCATGGGGACAGTACACATCCCTGCCGTACTCCTCTTTTTATCTCTATAGGCGACGAATAGTTATTGCCGCATCTAATAGACGCCACTTGTTCCCAGTACAAGTTACTAATAAGTCTGATGTCCTTTCCGTCTACTCCTATATCTTGAAGGCACGTAATTAGTCGTTCATGTTGTACTCTATTAAAAGCTTTCTTGTAGTCTATAAAACAAACATATATACTTTTTTGAACTTCTATATATTTTTCAATTAACATCCTCAAACAGATAATTGCTTCTCTGGTGCCGCTGTTTTTGCGGAACCCAAATTGTTCTTCAGCTACTTCCTCATCTATTTTATGTTGAATTCTTTCTTGTATGACCTTGAGTAGTATCTTAGTTATGTGGCTCATTAAGCTAATAGTTCTGTAATCCTCACACTCAACAGCTCTTGGCTTCTTCGGTAGTGTGATGAAAATGGATGTTTTCAAATCCTTGGGGATGTACCCAGTATTATATATATATATATATATATATATATATATATATATATATATATATATATATATATATATATATATATATATATATATATCATTACATAATTCTGTGATAGTTTCAATGCCAAAGCTGGATAAGGATTTTATCATCTCTGTTGTTATCTTGTCAGGACCTGCAGCCTTTCCTTCTTTCATCTTTTAATAGCCTTTTCTACTTCAGCCTTAGTATTTTTGGTCCATCTTGAGTATTATACAATGTTGGTCTATTGACCCTGTTGTCCCAGAATAAATCTTCTGTGTACTCTGTCCATATTTTTATTATGTCAGTGTTATTAATTATAATTTCTCCATTTTTTCCTCTGATACAACCGTTTCCTGTTATATTATTTTTCTTCTTTGTAAATCTTTTTATATGTTCATGTAATTCTTTCGAGTTGTGTTTTATTTCCAGATCCTCTATTTCTTTGCAATGGTTCTGCAGCCACTCTTCTTTGGCAACTCTGCACATGTGACGTATTTCTCTATCTATTACTATATACTCTGGAGTGTTCTTTGCTTTCTTTCTTTGAGACATTTTACTCAAGATTTCATCGGTTATCCGTAATTGTTTTTTTCTTATTAATCTTCACTGGCAAGGTGCTATTTGCAATCTGAATACTGGTTTTTACACTTTCCCATTTTGTATTAATTTTATCCTCAGGATTTTCACGTCGATATTGTTCCATACTTTCAATGATTAGCCCATCATATCTATTTTTGACTTCAACTAGGTATAGTTGACTTATTTCTGGTTGTTTCAATGCCGATATATCTACTTGAGGTGTCTTCGATTTCCTTATTCCTGGGTTTTTAAGTTTTATTTGTAATTTTAAGACTACAGGATTGTGGTCAGAGTTGATATCAGCACCAGGGTATGTTTTGGCATTTTTAACATTGTTTTTAAATCTATTTCTAATCATAATGTAGTCAATTTGGTTTCTTGTTCTATCTCCAGGGCTTTTCCATGTATACAGTTTCCTAGGGTTATGTTGGAAAAATGTGTTACAAACAATAAGATTGTTTTCTTCACAGAACTGTATCAGCCGGTCTCCTCTGTCGTTTCTGTTTCCCATACCATATTGCCCTACTATCTGCTTATATTTATTTTTTTCAACTTTTGCGTTCATGTCTCCCATGACAATTAGGACCTCTGATGATTTTACAACTTTCAGTGTTTGTTGTAGGTCTTCATAGTATTCTTCTAGCTGTTCATCACTATAATCAGTAGTTGGAGCATATGTCTGAAGAATTACTATGCTGAACGGTCTTGCCTTAATTTTGAGAAGTATCATCCTATCTTTATGAGTCCAGAATCCACTAATATATTTTTTTTCTCTAAATCTCGTTATACTAAAATTCCTTCTCCTCTCTCGTGATGATCCTAAATTAATGAATACATAATCTTCTCTCCTTGTGTAACTTGTATCTGTCCATCAACACCTAAACTGGATTAATGCACAAATTAGCAGTCTGGGAGACTGAAGATGCGCAAGCAGGCAAAAGAAAAGGATATCCGCTAAAGCTGCAAAAGAAAGGGGACGTACTTGCTAGAGTACAAAAATTACAGACGAATAATGTTATTGTCGGTGAAGATATTAAGTAAGATCATTCTGGAGAGATTGAGAGATACCACTGGCAAACAACTAGGAGGTAAATCGGCAGGCATCCGACCACGAGGATCCTGCACTTACCAGATAGCACATTACACATACGAGTATTAATAGAGCAAAATATTGAACTGAATTCGCCACATTTTTTGGATATGTAGACGATATATGAAAAGACCGTTGACAGCATTGATAGAAAATATCTTTGAAAATTGAGATCTGATCTCACACATTGTCATTAACTAAATTGTTATTAACTAATAAAGGCAGTATACGGAGACATAACATGCAGGGCTATCATGGGGGAAAAAGAACAGGAGTACGACAGGAATGTCATTTTGTAATCTTTAGTATTCTTGCTGACTATAGATTCGATCATGATGACAATAACTACCACCAGAAATAGAATTCAGTCGACTTATTTAGAGTGGTTTAATGTCGACTCTGCTAGAGTAGCTTGATGATCGAATATTCAGTGACGACAGTGTCCTTGTGTCCCATAAACACAATCAGATCCTCACTAAAGTAAATACACTTAAAGAGAGGATCACAACTAATTAAGTCTAAACTCCATAGGGGGACGACTACTGATAATGGGGGAAAATCAAGTACTCGTAAATGATAACCAGATCTTCTTTGTAAACCTCAGTTCAAGAGGTGGAATCCTAAACATATTTAAGTAACAATGCACACACAGGCGAGGGAACGGATAGAGATATCCACGTAAGAGTTCAACGGGCAACAGTGGTTTCCATAGGACTATGAAATGTGTAGACGTCAACAGGAATTATATCCAGTACTGAACTTAAGAGTATTATATTTCTTCAAATCAGTGTTGCTCTATGGATCAGAAACATGGGAAACGACTTAAGCAATTACTGACAAGCAAAATTATTCATTTACTGGTGCCTGCCCAGAATATGACTAAAATAAAATGAGAGGACCATTGATGCGAAACTTATGGCGAGAACTGAACAAGTTCTAGCGAATGAAGAGGTGTGGAAAAAGCGCTCCTGATGAGTTGTTTGAGAGCCTTTTATTCCTAAGGAATAATAGAAGGCAGCAACAGTAGCAGAATAAGATTAGAGAAGAGGGGAGGGAGAGAAGGTAAATGGGTAGGTTGGTAAATTGGTAGGCTGGTAAATGGGTAGGTTGGTAGATATGTAGGTACAAAGAAAGGAAGGAAGGACGAAGAAAAATAATAATTCATAAACAGATAAAAGATATGTGCATAATTATCAAAACAATGTTGTGTTAACAACCTGCAGGCTGTCTTGCAGGACAAATATCGTCGTACACTTGTTTTCTGTGCGCCAGTCTTCTTCTTCTTCTTCTTCTTCTTCTTCTTCTTCTTCTTCTTCTTCTTCTGCTTCTTCTTCTGCGTACATCCGGAATGTTGTTTTAGACGGAATTGCGTTGTGTCTGTTTACAGCAGAGCTTCGATATTTGAACCTTTACGGCCGACACATCTGAATTCGTCAGGCATTTGTTGGCCGGGTTACCTTCCCGGGTGTGTGTGAATTTGTTATGTGTAGACGATGATGTGTCCATAGCTTTCTAAGTTTTTGTTGCTTTCGAATATTTGTTTTTTATTAATTGGAGACCCTCAGGGTCGTCGCTGGAACTACGAGATTCTTGCCCTGTGCGATACTTTCGCCAGACCGTTTTGCGGTATCCTAAATATAGAAGTCCTGTAAAAAAACGAATAGGCTACACGAAAGACACAAACAAATAAAACATAACGTCTCCACCAGTCTTTCGCAAAGAGCAAAACACGAAACACAAATATAATTAATTAAAACCATTAAAAAACATATTTCAGCTCACACTGAATTAATGTTGCTGTTGTTTGTTTTTGGTTAACTGGAGAAAACTGTGGTAAAACATTCTCTGGTATGTGTTTAGTTTGCGCTGACAATGTCATGCGCGCGGTCGGATGAGGGTTCGACTCCTGCGCTCGTCGTTCGCTAACAGAGGGAAAGACTGGTCGCCTGTTTATCTGTGCATTTAGGCCTACAACATGTGACTGTCCTAGCACTTCGCAAACACAGAACACAGCAGGCCCCAGCTGCCAGATTCTTGTTTCTACCTGGATGTGTCTTTGTGTTGTCCAGCTTTCTTGCCATAGTTTGCCTTCATTCGTAATCAATATCAGCTCGTGGCAGTCATCCCAGAATGTCGATTCCATTTATATCGGCTAATGTGTTCTCTGATACCAATCTTCGTCGTCTTGTCTTATTCGTCTTATATTCTTATATATATATATATATATATATTCATTTCTCGTGATCTTTCAACATATCACTCCCAGTATAATTATCCCTCAAGCTAAGTGGCATTGAACATTTGGAACCTGACATTATAGATTATCCACAAGCTTGAACAATCTGCCTTCACATTGAGTCTGAGAGCTGGATGTCTTGTCCCAGTTTCCTGATCCACGTATATGGCTTTGGCCACATCTCATTATTGCACTCAGTGTTTAGAGACGGCGCGTTGTCAGATATTGATTGTAGCTACCTCTGAGTTCAGTCCAGCCAGGTCTTTCCGGGCGATATTAGCGGCCCTCCTACAGAGCCACTACAACGTCACGGCGATGCTTGTTTATCGGGTTCTTATTATAACGTGGACAGCGCGGCAGAGAAATTGCTTATTATCTTGTTGTTTTCGTGCTTCTTTCAGCCATCTGCCTTATGCGTCTGTTCGTTTGTTCTTGAGTTTGTCTTGTCTGCCATCCTGCCTATCCATGTGTACTTCTATTTTAGCAGGAATCTTCAGGCGTACTAACCTTAGAACGATACTCTTCCTTAAACCCCATGCAGTTGCAACAGTAACTCCCCCCCCCCCCGCCCACCAACTGTTACTTTAACTCCTCCTGTTCCGTTTTAACTCCTGTAAACCAAACGTTCATTACCTGAAAGTAACAACTGCTTCTTTTCCTTCGCTCGCTTTGAACTCAAGCCTAGTCTATACCCTTGCTCCTACTTCTAGTGCACTACGCAAGTACTGATATTTGTATGTGGATTAGCTTTCCCTATTATCAGTGTCCCTTGTCATCAGGCGAACCCATTCCAACTTCTGAGGTGCTTGTAATTTATGTCCCGAAGCAAGGACCAGAAGTCAACATTTTAGTCCAACTCAACGCTACCTCAGCTTCAGTACTTCGGATGTTTAAGAATTACAGCTCTTATCCATTCTGCCATGCATACCTCCTAACAACCACGCCAGTTACAGACAACTGTTTAGAATCTATTGAGACCATCTATATGTCAAACAAAAACACAATGAAGACACGCTAAGTTCAAGTCAATAATTACATGAGCGTAAAACAAGCATACAACCAGTGATCAAGGATTTTTCAACGAGATTCTTCCAGAAATATCGATTTTCTTCAACAAGAATGTGAATACTGCTTGAATAGTTCTTTTATCTCGGCGCATGAATATAGTACAGCAATTCTGTCAACATTTACAAACACAACTATCCGTACTATTCAACCGACACACATTGATATCCATCTTAGCGTTACTAAACTTTACAAAATATGGCCGATTGTCGGGCTATTTAACTCTTTCAGTCCCACAGTTCTAAAAGGTTCTCAGCCCAGCAAGGGGGGGGGGGGGGGGGAAGAGGTGGAAATAATAACGACAACTAAACCTTAGAAGTGCAGTCTCGTATGGCACATTGATTAGTACACCTGAAGAACAGCCTACCCCATCTGGTGGCTTACTCCGTGCAGTAAGAGTTAAGAAATGCTCCGAAATGCTACTTCTGCGCGTAGAACTAAATAGTATTATAGAATGATGTCACGAATAAATCAATACACACCGAAAATTAACTGGAGATGTTTTAGAATATGTCCGATACAAGTGCAAATACTGACGTTGCGGCTAGAAGGCAGTCATAAATAAATAAAAACTGAAACACACTTCTTATACAGCTACATTGCTTGCTTGCTTGTGTTCGTTGGCTTGAGCTCCAACGCGAAGTCCTGTATGTCGGATGAAGGCATCCTGTTGTCCAACATCAGTGTGATGTCATACAGGACCTGAGGTTTGCGTGAGTATCCGTTGTCCCATGTTTGGCTTATTGGTGTGCAGACTGGTGGTTTCTCGCCGTACAGGCAGACTTCGGAGGAATCGGCGATCCTACTGACTTTAGCCAGGACCCCGAAGGGACCTGTTGCCCAGGACGCTCGATGAGGACGCGTCAATAGGTCTTAGCCAGTATATAACCCGGCCCTGGTGCCTTGGAAACACCTCTGCGTCCCACTACATTAACTTGCTTACAAAACGTGTACTTAGAAAATGTGAGTATGCGGGAGAAACCATGCCTAGAGCCTTTCTTCTCGGAGTACATACATCTATAGGTTTGCTATTAGGTCAGTTGGTACTCTAAGCAGAAGTAAAACAGTATCAGGGAAGTGTAGAAGAAGTGGAGAGAAAAGGAGGAAGAGGAAGTGTCAACCTCCATAGAAAGGCACAATGCGTGATAAGCAGTGAGGTAAAGAGGAAGGAATAGGATGGGGGAGATGTTGTTCATAAATAGACAGATGGAAATGACAGACAATGGAAAATAGAAAGGGTTAAAGGAATTGAAAGGATGATAAATCCTTATAATTAAATAAACTAAGTTGGACAATGAGGTCATACGGGGAGAGACACCCCATCTGAAAAACGAGGCGGCTGAGAAGAGTCTGGCGGTATCTTCCATGAAATGAGAAAGATTTCATAGTCTGGCGGTATCTTCCATGAAATGAGAAAGATTTCATAGTCTGGCGGTATCTTCCATGAAATGAGAAAGATTTCATAGTCTGGCGGTATCTTCCATGAAATGAGAAAGATTTCATAGTCTGGCGGTATCTTCCATGAAATGAGAAAGATTTCATAGTCTGGCGGTATCTTCCATGAAATGAGAAAGATTTCATAGTCTGGCGGTATCTTCCATGAAATAAGAAAGATTTCATAGCCGTGACCAATATATAAACCACGCCTCAGTGATCTGCACTGTTAAAATGTATGGAGACCGGTTTATGGGCACTGCTGATAATGGACTCACGGGTGTAAATCAGGACAGTTTCGAAAATGCCTTAACATATTTAATACTATACTCGAGTTTCGCCCTCATTTGAGCTCGTCAGTAGTGCATATCCCTGACCGGATCCGGAAACAGTCCCGGATCACGCGTGTGAAGCGGGTGTGTAACCACGCGGCACACACTGGACACACCAAATTATCACAACAGAACATCACAACGCTACCCATCGTAGGCTATGGCCTACTGACGAGCTCAAATGAGGGCGAAACTCGAGTATAGTGCTTCCATATTGACGTGGATAGGCCTTAGGTTCATACCAGAATGCGATCGGCGTTGCCAGTAGTGGGTTGTGCTCAATATTTAAATTTCAAATCCCGAAACAACCACATAATCAATATTTAATACTTTCTTCTTGTAAAGATAGCTATATTAAAAATCTATCTTACAACAGTCTTTAATTGTCAATAGCACCAGACGCAAATCTACAAATACTCCCTTAATCTTCACTAATGTAAACAGAAAGATAAATAAGTATTTAGTAACTGTAATAAGATACAGAATTTATGTAGAGAGAGCATTTGACGCCGTATATAAAATAACAAGGTCCAGCCGATACTTAGGACTCCGAGGAAAGGCCCGAAGAATAGATTATCAGACTGCTACTGGTACCATTAGCATTGGGACTCTTCGCTGGCTGTGGAAGAAAAGGATGGAGCACATATGAGAATGTTCCGAGTGCCATGACGTCAGTTCTTCAAAAATAAAAGTGTTGTAACAATGTAACAGAAAAATCATTAATCAGAAAGAATCAAACAGAATACTACTTTTAAATATAACAATAAGATAAAGAAGTATTGTGCGGATGTAATATAAAATAGTAATATGTTGTAGATAGAGAAGTTGACTTCTCTTCTTCTTCAGCGTTCCGAGCCATTGAGGTTCTTTGCTGCAGATACAATCCGTCTCCATTAGAGAAGTTGACGCCAGATAAAAATACCTGTAGACAGAAAAGTAACACTAGATATGTAACGACAGTGTAAGCAGAGACAACGTTGGCAAGATCTAAGAAACAATGTACACAGGCAAACTGAAACAAGATATAAGATGAAAGTATATAGGCGGCCAGACTGTGAGCATGATATATTTACACTGACAGTGTAAACAGAGACAGTGGAACATGATCTCAAATGATAGTCGTCATCAAATTGTTAGCGCCTGTGCTAATTCTGGAGCTCCCAAATCATGCTTCGGCAATTTGTCCTTTGCTGGAAGCGCCTGTGCTGCAGACATTGTCGGGTTCTGGTCTCTGCACGCCTTTCTTTTCATTTTTTTTCTTTTCCCCTATTTCACTTCACCCACATCCTTTTCTTCTTCTTCTTCTTCTTCTTCTTCTTCTTCTTCTTCTTCTTCTTCTTCTTCTTCTTCTTCTTCTTCTTCTTCTTCTTCTTCTTCTTCTTCATTATCTTCTTCTTCTTCTTCTTCTTCTTCTTCTTCTTCTTCTTCTTCTTCTTCTTCTTCTTCATTATCTTCTCTTCTTCTTCTTCTTCTTCTTCTTCTTCTTCTTCTTCTTCTTCTTCTTCTTCTTCTTCTTCTTTCGTCTCTTTTGAACTGCTCCAAAATTCCTTCGGTCGTTATTTAAATATAATGCAACTGCTAGCAAACGCCTACATAGACTACGTATCCCCAGGTGAAGGATAGACTTACACAAGACAAGCTTCTCGTACTCCACAGCTATCTTGTGAAACAATCTCCCACAAGCGAATCAAAGACACCAAACCCTGTACATACAACCACAGCTCTTTTAATACTCTCTCAGAACAGACTACATCCCATTTAAGAAAAACTAGTATGCTAAGCATTTCTTTTATCTTGTTCTGCTGTATTTTTTTTTCTGTAGTCTTTCTACAATTACAATCATTATAATAATTACAATAAAGGACCCTTGTACACACATAAAGCGCATGTGGCATGTGGTGCTACACCCGCACGTATATAGACCAGATCGGTTCCCGGTGGGTGGTGTGGTCCATATTCCACCAGCTGCCTTTACTTCCCATTTTAGGCTGGATTGACCTGGGAGCCCAAATCAATTTGTAAACTTCCAATCCTATCCCACCAATATCCACCAGGCCGGCAGGCGAGCATCTAGTCATGTGGTAATGATTTTTGCACATTTTCCGTGACTTACCAATTCATACATTATTCTTGTCGTTTACAATTAATCCATTAACACAGGGGTGGGCAAACTTTTCGTGCGGAGGGCCGCATTGACAAATGTAAAGCTAATGGCGGGCCGCATATATATATATATATATATATATATATATATATATATATATATATATATATATATATATATATATATATATATATATATATATATATATATATATATCCATTTTGTTTACAGCAACCTATCACAATAAGTAATTATTAATTATTTATAGGTTATTAAGCAGTATAAATAACTAATTATTGCAATTTTATTTTACTTATACACTTATACATTATATTTGACAATATGGACACAAACTTTTACTAATTTGTTAACACGATTTTACAACTTGTTATTATAACAAATATTCTTTATTATCTATCAATGGCTTAAATTTAGACACACAGCGACTACATTGTCACTATAATTGTTGATTTCTAATGAGATGTATGTAACTGCTTGCACTTTTTGACAATATTCTTGAAATCTGGAGCAAGTTTACTTGTTGAAATTTGCATGACAGCATGCAAGTTGCAGTCCGACAATAAAGACCTATTCTTAGATTTGTTGATCTTCAAGCAAGAGAATGCTTGTTCGCAAATTTATGTTGATCCAAATAATGATAAAAGTTTAGCTGCAAAGCTTTTTCAAGTTGGGAAATGATTCTTGTGATAAAGATCCATAGAAATCCAGCAAACCATCTGTCTTGAATTTCTCTTTCAGGTCATGATCTGCTTGTAAGTCAAGTAGCTCCAACTGTATGTCCTCTGTGGCTATATCAGCTTCTAAGTGTTGTAGACAAATTCACCTATCTTGGCAGCACTGTGTCACAAGCTGCCACAATTGATGATGAAGTGAATGCAAGACTGTACAAGAATGTATGGGACAGAAATGGAATAAGCCTGCAAACAAAGCTGAAAGTCTACAAAGCAGTTGTATCATCCACACTGCTTGTGAAACCTGGACTGGTTATCAGCGACACGCTAGGAAATTAAACCACTTCCACACAGTCTGCCTTAGGAAGTTACTGAAGATTAAATGGCAAGACAAGATCCCAGACACTGAAGTCCTAGAAAGAGCGTCCATGCCCAGTATCCACACTCTACTAATGAAGAATCAGATTCGTTGGGCTGGTCACTTGACTCGCATGCCAGATCACAGGCTCCCTAAACGAATTTTTTACGGCGAGTTGCGTTGTGGTAAACGCTCCCAAGGCGGCCAGAGGAAACGCTTTAAAGACACTCTGAAAATCTCACTGAATGCTTTTGGAATTCATCATGACACCTGGGAGACTGCAGCCAGAGACCGAAATTCGTGGCGTGCATCATTACGCAAGGGTGCAGTCACTTGTGAGGCAACCAGGACTGCAAGAGCTGTGAAGAAAAGACAGAACAGAAAAACCACTGCAGAAAGTCCTTCTCCAGAAACGTCAAGAATTCTTTGTCCACATTGTCAAAGAACATTTCGAGCCAAAATAGGCCTTAGCAGCCACCATAGAACTCACGGCTCCATACTTTTAACCCCACTGGATGAAATCAATGGTCATAATCATTCTTGATGGACAAACAACATCAGCTTCTGCACTAAAAGGTGAACTGAGAATATTGAACTATGGCTCTAATTTCTTGAAATCTTGGAATCTACATCCAAGTTCTTCAATCAATGCATCTAATTGGGCTTTGTATTTTTCAGTCATTTCACCAGAAATGGTTTCTTGTTTCAGCAAAGGGAAGTGGCAAAATCTTGTTTCACTTGCTTGTCTGGAAAACAGTGAGAGTTTCGCCTTAAATTGTGTTGCGAATCCCTTACGGGTCGTTGCAGTCACCGCCAGCATTTTCAGCTGCTGTTGATGTACTAGGCAAGTGTTACGTTCAGTAGTTTGCCATTGCTTTCTGAACGACCGGCCCCTATACCTTTTTCGAAAAAACCAGCACCGCCGTGTTTCGAACCCGGGTATACGGGCTCACGTCGCCTTAAATGATTTTACATATACATACAATTCATGTGCAAACACACCATTGCCCTGAAGTTTGACATTCAGTTCATTTAACGTTTCCATAATTTCAATAGCAAACAAAAAGTCTAACTGCCACTCTTTATTGACAATGTTAGTATTAAAGTCAAATGCAATGCCCTTCATCTCTAGGAACATTATTATTTCTTCTCTGAATTCCCACACTCGCCTCAACACCTTGCCGAGACTCAGCCATCGAACATTGGTGTGGTTCAGGACATCGGAATGTTCAATTTCCAAATCGTCAAGTAATGAGTTGAACTGTCTGTGATTAAGTCCTCTTGATCTGATGAGGTAGATGACACTGACAACTGGGTCAATAACATGCTTCATATTCAAAACAGTTTTACACAGACCTTCTTGATGAATCACATCAGTGAAGTGGTAATAATGTGTGGTCTGGATATTCTGCTTTAATCTTATCACTTATCAACTTTACCAGACCTACATTTTGTCCAGTCAAAGCACGAGCTCCATGAGTTGTAACACTTGCCATCTTGTTCCAAACCAACCCAGTTCTTTCAATACAGTTAGTAACAGCATTGAATATATCATGGCCTGTGGTTGTGTCCTTGAGTGACTCAACACTCAGTAACTCTTCAGTGAGTTTGAAAGAAGTGTTTATTCCACGTATAAATATCAATAATTGGGCAGTATCATGTACATCGGTACTCTCATCCAATGCAAGAGAGTACCACAAACATTGTTTACTTGCATCTTGAAGTTTATGCATCAAATTGTCACTGATCTTGTCAACACGTCTGACCACAGTTCTCCTTGATAAAGTAATGTTGTCAAATCTGTTGTTTTGTTCTGGACACATAATGTTTGCTGCATCTAGCAAACATTCCTTGATGAACTCGCCATCAGAAAATGGCTTGTTCTGTTTTACAATTCTGTGTGACAGCACAAGACTAGCTTCAGTTGCAGCATCTTGAATTGAAGACTGTTTAGTGAAAACAGTTTGCTGTTTCTCCAAATTTTTCACCAACTCAAGGCATTTCCTTTCTTTCTCTTCGGTCGTTAAATTGTATCCGAAATCGGAATGTTTTGTTTGATAATGTCTTTTTAAATTGTACTCCTTGAAGACAGCCACTGACTCACGACACAACAAGCAAACTGATTTGCTACCAACTTTTATAAAACAGTATTTAGTTGTCCATTCATCATTAAAAACACGGCATTAATCTTCAATCTTACGTTTGTTATTGACACTCATCATAACGGTACATGAAATTCTGTAAAATTCAACAAAATAACTTTAAAAAAGCGAATTAAAATTGTTTAGTTCTAAATGCCCTCGCGGGCCGCATAAAATCACTTGGCGGGTCGCATGCGGCCCGCGGGCCGTAGTTTGCCCATCCCCTGCATTAAGAGATGTATTAATGAAATAATATATGCAAGGAGTGAGATAAGATGGGCAGACTGTTAATCGGATTGCGTACCTAACTCTTAACCCTTTAAAAATAAAGTGGGTGTTTTCTTTCTTTCTTTCTTTCTTTCTTTCTTTCCTTCCTTCTTTCCGTCTTTCGTCCTCTTATTTTATTTCTTTGTTACACAGCATGGGACATATATCCAGAACCAACTCATTCCTTGCCGTCCTATTCTTACCTAAAATGAGTACCAGGAAATGCCGTGGAAAATAAAGGTGGCCTATGTGGTACTGACCGCATGACTCATCGAATGCCGATTGATCTATAAACATATTAATCTAGCGCCATATACCCAATTCCCTTCAGGCTTGAAAGGCCTTCCATTATATTTTGTAACTTGTCTCATTCATTGCGGGTGTTCTGTCTGTTTTGTCTCTCTCTCTCTCTCTCTCTCTCTCTCTCTCTCTCTCTCTCTCTCTCTCTCTCTCTCTCTCTCTCTCTCTCTCTCTCTCCTTCACACACACACACACACACGCTCACACTCACACACCCACACAGCACTTAGCACCCATGGTAACCAGATTTCACAAGAAGGTGACGTTGTTTATACTCTTGAGTGCCTGACGTGTCCTTGCCAGGGAGAATTTACAAGGAACACGAAGTAAACATAGCCACCCACCACTGCTATTAAAGTCGCCTACATTTTAGACGCATGTTTGGAAATTCTCCTGGCAATCCCAGTGTATACCGCCTCGAGTCTCACAGACTTTCTCATATGGAATCTGTTATTAAATGCCACTGGAAAACAGAACACATGAATACCTATATTTGGTAACCGTCAAGAAAACCGATATGATTAAACATGTACATGTAGACGCGATTCTCTTTTTTAGTATTCCATATATATGCTGGTCTCTCTCTCTCTCTCTCTCTCTCTCTCTCTCTCTCTCTCTGTCTCTCTCTCTCTACCTCTCTCTCACTCTCTCTTTACCTCTCTCTCTCTAGCTCTCTGTCTCTCTCTCTCTCTCTACCTCTCTCTCACTCTCTCTTTACCTCTCTCTCTCGCTCTCTGTCTCTCTCTCTATTTGTCTCTGTCTCTTTCTAGGTCTGTCTCAGTCTCTCTCTCTCTCTCTCTCTCTCTCTCTCTGAGAGAGTATGTGTGTGTGAGAGAGAGAGAGAGAGAGAGAGAATATGCGTGCGTGCGTGAGTGTGTGTGTGTGTGTGTGTCTATTTTAGATCATAGTATTTTTCTATTGCCCACGTAGAACACAGTAATTGCTAACTTACTGTTGTTTCAGCGCCTTTGAATAGAAAGATCGAAATTTTTCAAACGCAAAACCGCTGGCGGTATTGAATAGTTAAAGTCCATCTTCTTCGTCTTCTTCTTCTTCTTCTTCTTCTTCTTCTTCTTCTTCTTCTTCTTCTTCTTCTTCTTATCTTCTTCTTCTTCTTCTTCTTCTGCTTCTTTTTTTCTGCATCTCATCCTCCTCCGTCTCCTCTTCTTCTCCTCCTCTAATTATTATTCTGCTTCTTCTTCTCATCCTCTTCTTCTTCTGACGATACAGTGTTAATAGCTGAAAGCGAGCAAGAGTTACCGCAACTAATTGAACAAGTTTACAAGCATAGTACAGAATTTTGATAAGATATTAACATCTAAACAATAAAAACTATGATAATTATCATGGAGAGGAGAGGTCATCAATGAACATCACAACAAGTTTCTCTTCTTTTGGACATGTAATAACAGATGGCCAAAAATGCTTTCAAACGCATGAAATGAGTATTAGCATCTAGAGAGATTAATAACGCATTAAAATTGAGAATTGTCAAATGTTACGTATATTCAACGCTACTGTATGGCGCGGAAGCCTGGCAATTGAACAAGCAAATAGAAAGTCGCATAGAAGCCCTGGAGATGTGGATATACAGGCGAATAGGTCGTATTTCATAGAAATAAAAACAATCAAATGCAGAGGTTCTAGCAAAACTGGGAATGAAGAGAGAGTTGATGAAAGAAATAAAAAAAGAGGCAAGTGAAATATTTCGGCCACGTTGAAAGACGTGACACTTTTATAAAAACCATACTGGAGGCTAAGGTTGAAGGCAAGCGAACAAGAAGTAGACAACGATATAAGCGAGAAAATAACATCAAGAGATGGACGAACGACAATCTGACAGAATGTACAGTCAGTGCGAGAGATATGAAGATCCATTGCAGATAACCTTCATTGTGGAGGCGGAACCTGATTGATTGAATAATATTCTTCTTCTTTCATTCACCTACTTGTACAGCCCGTCGTCCAACTCAAACTCAGACTTAAACGAATGAAGTAGCCCGTCTCTCTGACCCAGTCTTCTCTTACGACATGTAAAAAGTCGCTTAAAGTCGACAGGGTAAACTTCAGTGCACCGGGTTTCCAGAATCCCATATGGCTCGGTCTCTTTCCGCAGCGCGGAAAGCGTCGCACAAAGCACG
This sequence comes from Cepaea nemoralis, assembly GCA_014155875.1. Taxonomy (NCBI): domain Eukaryota; kingdom Metazoa; phylum Mollusca; class Gastropoda; order Stylommatophora; family Helicidae; genus Cepaea; species Cepaea nemoralis. The sequence continues at coordinate 234,332 of JACEFZ010022801.1, forward strand.
AACTCCGTAGCTCTAGCGACGACCCACAGGAGTCTCCGAAAATTTTCACTCGTGAACCGAAGGTCGCGGTCCGGAATCGAACCCACAACCTTCGGAGCCCGTGTCAAACGGCTTAACCACTTCGCCATTCTCTAACGACATGTATGGTAAGTTACAGTGTTACAGTTCTTTGTTTTCCTCACGGGTCCCGGTAACACACGTACAATTATTTCGCATATCTTTAGCGCTTGATTAAATCATTCCCGATTGTATGTGTTCCGCTTCGCTGGACTTGATACATAAGTACAAGAATAAGTAATGATGAAAGGAGTTAACTGTGTTGCGTCTGAATAATGAAAGACGGAGGACAACAAACTGAGCTGAAAGTATAGGAACATGGCAAACTATTTGTGCTTTTCTCTCTTCCAGGTTATTGATCTAACTGCCGTATCCATATTTTACTATTCCGTGTGAGAAAGCTGTGTGCCGCAGTCACCTGGTCGATGTGTTTGAGACGACACTAGTAATAACACGTTAGCTTCTGAGCGTACTATTACACAGACAGATCTATATTTGAGGTTTTGCCATGCAACAGTTGGTAGCATCAGTGTTTAGTTCCCCAGATGTTCTACGCTGTAAGTGGTTAACTGTGAGCAACTTAAAAGTGTCAGTACTGTAAAAACAAACCAACAATATAAAAATGGCTGTCCACATTTGTAGAGCTGCGAGTTCAGGTAAAGATATATATATCTATATATATATATATATATATATATATATATATATATATATATATATATATATATATATATATATATATATATATATATATATATATATATATATAGGACGAACTAGCCTCATCTACCGTAATAGGATTGAGTGTGATTCGAATAACGACAGCTTAGCGTGTCTGTGAAAATCAGAATATGTTTCTATTATTAAAGATATCAACGTGGAGGTCTTTGTGCGAAAGAAGAAGAGGAGAGACGGGGGATGAAGGAGTGGGGGGGGGGGGGGGTTGAAAGAATAGTAGGTGTAAGACGACGAGGAAGAAGAGGAACGGCAGCAACAACAACAACAGCCGCAGCAAAAACAACAACTTCGGGTAAAAGAACTACGGACACTTTACACATGTGTGACCATATTTATTTCCCCAATTGGCGTACAAGCTGGTCAAACAATTTGGAACGCAGACTCCCCATTCTTGAACTGAAATGTGACAGAAACCTTCTTAACATATCTTATACAGGGCATGAATCAATGTCTGTGTTGTAGATGCAACAAAACATACATACACAGGCTACCAAGAATCACTGTTGTCACTGGTGGTAGAGGTAGTCCCATGACTGATTCTGTGGTTTGGCTTATGAATTATTCGACCTTCACATTCTGTAGACAACCGCGTTAGGAGGCCAAGTCAGTCATATTCGTCACCGCTTTTTTCCCCGCCAAATTGTTCCCAGAAATTTTGACATTTTCTTGTCCAGGTTGTCACAGTTCTATATTACATATGTTGATGACAGTTCATATAAGACACAAAGGGTAGGAGTACAAGAACAACGAAGAGTGTACAGAATAACGATAGTTCACGATAGGTGACTAGGTGTTTGTGTGAACACGATTCCTGTGAGACTTCCGTGCGCATCACCCGTAGGTAAACGGGAATGAAGAAAGTATGAGAGGTTAGACAGTAGTCGGGGACAAAGAAGGAGTTAGACTGTAATCGGGTACAGAGAAGCAGTTAGACTTTAGCCGGGGATAGAGAAGGAGTTAGACTGTGGTCGGGGGCAGAGAAGGAGTTAGACTGTAGTCGGGGACAGAGAAGGAGTCAGACTGTAGTCGGGGACAGAGAATGAGTTAGACTGTAGTCAGGAACAAAGAAGGCGTTAGACAGTATTCGACCTTCACATTGTGTAGATGGGGACAGAGAAGGTGTTAGACTAGTCGGGGGCAGAGAAGGTGTTAGACTGTAGTCGGGGACCCAGAAGGAGTTAGACTTTAGCCAGGGACAGAGAAGGAGTTAGACTGTAGTCGGGGACAGAACGAACGTACGAACGAACGTACGAACGAACGAAAGTCTTTATTTTCAGAGGGTTAAGAATTGGGCACGCAGACCCGTCTGACATTCTGCCCTTCTTCTCTATTTCCTCTCATACATTCTTTCATTCAACATCACTGCCAAGACGTTGTCATTCATAATTTGAACAGTAACAGTAAACGATGTAACTGTAGCTCGTTATCAATTAACTTGAACAGCGCCTTGGTTTTGAAACCAGAAGAATAAATAAGGTCGAATCTCAGACATGAGTGTAATCGAATCAATCGCTGTTTAATTTGTATATAGCTCATCGGCTTTGCATATCATCATATATTCTGCAACATGTATCGTGCCTGGAGATTTCCAGGGCGGTCAGTAACTACATTATTGACAGTAATTTTAATGTTAGCTCCTACAAACCTTTAAACTGATTGTTTTCTGCATTATGTTATAATGTCTTTCAATTCACCTTCTGTCTATCCTCAAGGTCCATTTCTTGCCGCTTCTGAATTCTAATTAATTTCCTCGGCAGTCGGTTCATTGATTCTCAGCGTCATCTCATAAGAGAGTGTTACAATATCTTTTCTCTCTGTAACTCATACTCCAGTCACTTTGTCCATGTAAAACTATTGGTTCGCCAGTTTGAATGACCTGATAGTTTCAAGCACAGCCTGCCATTCCAACTCCAAGAAAGTCTTCTGTTGTTCGGTGACGTCAGAATGACGTTTCTCTCTGTTGACGACAACTAGTCGCCTAGTTTCTCTGTGCGGTTTTCGCTTTTAGGATATACATCTATTTTCTGGGACGTAATTCTTGGTCATAGCTATATGGCAATCAATTATGAAGCAAATGTACAGAGAAGTAGTTAGACTGTAGTCGGAGACAGAGAAGGAGTTAGACTTTAGTCGGGGACAGAGAAGGTGTTAGACTGTAGTCGGGGACAAAGAAGGAGTTAGACTGTAGTCGGGGACAGAGAAGTAGTTAGACTGTAGTCGGAGACAGAGGAGTTAGACTGTAGTCGGGGACAGAGAAGTAGTTAGACTTTAGCCGGGGACAGAGAAGTTAGACTTTAGTCGGGACCAGAGAAGGAGTTAGACCAGTAGTTCTCAAGCTTTACAAGCAGAGGGCCATATCTACTATTTTCGGTAGTTGAGATGGCCACAACGTTATAAAATTATAACAGTCGTGCAATATCATTCTTACCTTTCTTAACTTAAATTTTAAATCAGTGTCGAAAATCGCTATTAATGTAATTAATTTACAATTGTAACTGTTCTTCATAACGAGTTACTTAAATTCAGATTCCAGTTTATCAACGTCAGGGCACAAATCTGTCGTGCCCAAAGTCATAAGCGCAGCTAGGTTACTGTCGGTGAGTCTGGAACGTTGCTTATTTTTTTATAACGTTCGTTGCGGAAAATGACTGCTCGAAATCTCGCGTGCCACTTTTTAACAGCTGGTGGGCTACAAGTGGCCCGCGGGCCGTGATTTGGGAACCTCTGAGTTAGATTGTAGTCGGAGACAGAGAAGTAGTTAGACTGTAGTCGGGGACAGAGGAGTTAGACTGTAGTCGGAAACAGGACTGTAGTCGGAAACAGAGTTAGACTGTAGTCGGGGACAGGTAGTCGGGGACAGAGAAGAAGTTGAACGTTAGTCGGGATAGAGAGGGAGGTAGATTTTCGCGAGCGGTAGATGGTTAAAGAGTTAGCGATTAGGGGCGTGTTAAATGGTGTTGTGCTAAATTTGTTAGATTAGGAGGCCGTGATCTGAGTTAACAAAGTGTGCTTTATATAAGAGGTTTATTGAGCCGTTGCAGTTGCGGTGCAAATGGTGCAAATGGTGATTTCTGTAAGAGAAATGTGTTAGAGTTTGGATGATCGTGATTAAACTTGTGAGAGGTGTTTCTTTGGGAGTAATATTTTTATTGAGAATAAACCTGTAATTTGTACCCGGTGATATCGGCGTTTATATTTATCAGTGTTAGTAATAATGCTTCTGTCCGAGCCTGCGGGGCTCGCAGTTGTTGCTATAGTGTTTGGGGCTAACCAACAGGTTCAGGGCACAGATGCACATTTTATGTTGGTGAGTGGACCCCCGAGCCATATTTACCATCACGTAGGCCGAAGAGGCTGATATCCGGGTTGATTAAACAACTAGAATAGCTACCAAGAAAAGAATATGTTTAGTGTACTAGGAGAGGAATGGGTTGCGAGGAGTTGATTTACTGCTCCCGCAAACATTGAGTTTGATGTTTAGATCAGACACTTTGAGATGAATCAATAATCGACATCACATAACTCGGGACATTCCCATACGTGCTCCGTGCTCATCTGCAACAACCAGCAGAATATCAATACTAATGTTACCAGTAATAGTCTGATTATGCGTCCGTCTGGCCCCACCTCGGAGTTTAGAGTGTCGAGAGAGCCTCTGATCATTCAATGCAGCAGATAATTCAGCGTTTTGGTCATTTCTCCCCTACTACCCATGACTGGGTTTGGTTCGATATGACTGGAGGTTATGACGTGGGATGACGAAATGGTTTACTTGACAACTTCCTTGTCAAGCTCCATTTATTTTTGAATCCCCGACTCGCTGGAAATTTGAACATATAACCATCGGGGAGCTAGGCAAACTTGCTAGCCATTGTTTTACCCCTGACCCTACTGTCACAATATTAGTAGTCAGTCAAAATAATGTCGTGAAGATATGATTACCAATATACAGAGCAACATGTGTCACAGCTTGTAGCCAGTGTATGTACCCAGTTTCCTGTGAGGTGCTGAAGAGATAACAATTAATTAATTTTTAGTGGCGATTGGTGACTTGTGTGATGTTCACGTATTTTCTTAAATACTTTTCCCAGTTATATTATGCTTCTTTTTCCAAAAGTAAACGTGTGTTGTTTTACAGAGTGGTTTTAGAATTAATATTTTCATATCCTTATGCTTCTTCTGCTTTTCCTCCTACTCCTTCTCCTCCTCTTCCTCCTTTTCCTCCTCCTCCTCCTGCTCCTCCTTCTTCTTCTTCTTCTTCTTCTTCTTCTTCCCCTTCCCCCTCTTCTTCTTCTCCACCCACCCATGACGCAAAGACTCTCAACTAATTCACGCCACTCCCTCCTACTATCTGTTGCCAGCTCCTGCAGCTCCTCCATTTCCTGTCTGTATTATTCACCTGCCTTTGACTCTCTTCTCCGTGTGTTGTAGGTCTCCTTGTATTTCTTTTACGGCGTGGTTCCCAGAGAAAGGGTTTTATACGTATACTGTTAGCAGATTTCATTGAAATAATCTTAGTTTCTCCATGAAGTCCGCACTGTTAAATTTTTCATACCATTTAATCCGATTCTAAGCTGGTGCCAGTTAATTAGTGGATGTAGTTTATTATTAAATAGTTAAGTTTTTTTTTTTTTAAATAAATGCTCCTATACTTATTTGATGGTATAGTTAAATATAATTATGGTACTGGATTTAATGTTTCCACAAATTTATTTGTATATTTAGAGTCCAGAAACTGGGATATGGTTGTTAAATTACCTGAAAACAACATGTGAACCATGTTTGCTAACTGGCATGTTAAAGAGCGGTTGTAGTCATTTACATTTGTTGCGTAGCGATCGTCTGTAGCCACTAACCTCATTATAATTTGGTCTTATCACTGATTACACGATTTATGCCAGTTTTCTCATTGTTAAGTTTTACACATTACAGTGGCAAGATGAGTGCCAGAAATGTCAGAACATAATTTTTCATCACAAATTCCACCCGTTTTTTTTTTTTTTCAGCCTGACCTACCTTCGTCATAGTAATATTGTGTTAATCCAATTGTTTTCTCTGTTATAACATTCTGGAATGTTTAGAGAAACAGACAGATGGAGATCGAGCCAAAAGAGCCAAAGAATGACTGTATTATACAATATTGCTTCGTACAGCAGTAAACAATATAAGTTGTGTTTAGTTATAAATTGGAAAGATTGCCGCTTGATGACATTCTTGTGTGTTTTCAGAGATACCAAGAGAACAGCTGCCTCTCTGCTTGCATAAATGAATTACAGTCGCTGGAGGCTGGAGAGGTACGATGTAATGTAATACTCAAAGGTTGCCATGGCTTGTTTATGGCCTTGGACAATGTGGCAGAAGCAGTGGAGATTACGAACGACAATCATGAGATACAGGTCAGCGTATGTCGTGTTGTTATCATACCTCTCTCTCTCTCTCTCTCTCTCTCTTTCTCTCTCTCTCTCTCTCTCTCTCTCTCTCTCTCTCTCTCTCTCTCTCTCTCTTTCTCTCTCTCTGGTATAGGTAATCACTCTCATGTGTGTGGGTAATGTAGCTCTTGTGGAGTAAGTAATGCTACTGTATGAGGTAAGCGAAAGATGTCTAAGATCACATGTCTAATTAATACAGCCCTTGTGGAGTCAGTAATGTTACACTATCTTTCTAAGTAATGCATCCCTTGTTGAGTATGTAATGCTACCGTACGAGGTAGTGATACCCTACAAAGTCTAAGTAATGCAGCTCATGTGGAAAAGGTAATGTTGCACTACCAGGTATATGGAAATATATCCCACCACGTCTAAGTAATGTAGCCCTTGTGGGGTAAGTAATGTTACACTATCAGATGTACGGAAGAACACACTACCACATCTAAGTAATGTAGTTCTGCCCTTCTTGTGTAAGTAATGTAGTTCTTCCGTCATTATCTCAACTTTTACCCAAAAACATAAAACATGGGTTGTATGGGTGTCATAACAGAAGCATCAGTAATTAGTTCTCCACTACAAAGTCCTCACGAACGCGCACAACTGTGGAATTATTATATCCTGTCCACCATTTAATGCCATCAGTATAGGATTTCCTGTCTTCCACTTTTCCGTGTGCCCCAACTGTTTTCTGGAGGACTACCTTTGAGAGTGTGTCGTGACTTGTGAAATGCCGAAACCAGGTAAGCTTTCAACTTTGAGTAACTGTCGCGAGTAGTCTTTGGTGGTCTGTGCGCGTATGTTCTTTGTTTTCGTTTTTTAATAGACCTGCATTCTGTGCTCTTTATACCATCTGCCAGAATTATCTTAAAGCATTTGTATTCAGAAGTCTGGGACCTCCGTTCTGTTTCTGCAGTTGGAATCTAATTTATATACGATTATGGATACCACAAGTTACTTGCCGTATTATATATATATATATATATATATATATATATAAAGTAGCATATTACTAGTGTTGAAAAGCTGAGAAGAGGTATTACCTGTAACTGAAAGAAAACTTCAGTTGTTAGTCTGATTTGTGGCTCTTCGTGTCCACTATGTGTAGGTTTATCACTATGATAGGATATCCGTATCCTCTTGGCTGTCTCCTGGGGGTGCTAGAGAAAAGTCTAGGCGGGAGTGTCATTTGTGACGTTCGGTCATCGACAGTGCGAGGCCTAGCTTCTCAATCTGGTCAAAGATAGCGGCTTTCGATTTTATATGTGGGTGGGTGTATGTGTGTGTATGCGTTAGTGTCGATGTGTGATTGTGTGTGTTTCTTTATGTGCTCATGTATATGAGTGAGCGCCATTCATTGCATCATATACTATCTACCTAATTTGGGTTTGAACTTGCAAAACGTTTACTCGAAAGTGAAGTGATCTGGTCGCATCGGCGCAGCTTACGCCGCCCCGCGGGGTTTTCAGTGGGCCTACACTTGCCTCTGTTTACCTGAGCGGTTCGTCTCTTTTTCCGCCGCCCATACTTTGGGAACTCTTGCCATCCACACCTGTGAAGAGAAGTGGTCAAAATGTACCACTGTGGCATACCAGATTGCTAACCTGACTCTAGCCTGTCGTGAGCACTGCCTAGCACTGCATTGATTTCTGCATCTGTGACCTTTTCTCTTTCAACATTGTTTGTTATGGATTTCGTTGATAGTCGGAATCTAGGGTCATTTTTAGACATGTATGTTTTTAAAAAGTCATCTCCATGACAATAAACTATCAATACAAAAAGGTAAATTCTAGAGGGATAATTATGTCGATATTGATCGGTAGCAGTTTGTGAACGATGACATCTGTGGCCGGTGACCTTGTAGTGTATCAAATCTGATTCTAATTCTTTGAGGACCGTTTGGAAGCTAGCTTTGTTCTTCCGTTAGATCGATAAGAGTGCCGGGAGCTAATAAGCAAAATCGAATGTCATCAACAAGAGATAATAATTGTGAAGACAGGCACAGACTGATTATTTTTGCCAGATTGAGAGTCTGTAGTTTCATTAGTTCCATTCATAGCATTTTCCTCAACGGAACGCAGACTTGAATTGTGTAGAAAACTATATAGTGACACTAGATGATTATCTGAGTTAACTGAGCAAGTGGTGCGTGATACATTGTAGATTCTACTAAATGTGCAGTAGAGAGAATCAGGGTGTGTAAATAGTTAATGATCTTATTTATACTTCGAGATCGCGGTGAGCACGAGCCACTAGAAAATAAGCATACTATGATAAATATGTCGATCAGATGTTCGTTATGAGACGTACGCTGCAAGTACAGGAATTGTAGCTTCAAACAGTTTCATTATTTGTTGAATTTTACGCTCAGTTCTACAGTTGTGGTAAGCGTAATGTGTATTGTTTATTACTATGTGATCTACAAAGAATACTTTGCTGTAGTCTGATATTCGGAGACGTTTTTGTCATCTACTTGGGCTTGCAGATCGACCAGATCTAAAATGTGTATCGGAAAATATTTCGGTGTCATGTTGATCACATCAGCTGTCGAGTGTCGATTGTTCTATAGAAGTATGGGGCTGACAACACATACCCAATAATCTTCAGGGCGCTGGAAAAGTGTTCTGTACTTTTTTCCCTTTAAGGCTGCCGGTGGCGCCATTAGTATTAGAACTCGTCGCTGCTAGTTGAAGATGAGGGTGGAATGCGTATGAATATATATATATATATATATATATATATATATATATATATATATATATATATATATATATATATATATATATATATATATGTGTGTGTGTGTGTGTGTGTCAGAGAGAGCGCGCGCGTGCGTGCGAGTGCGCGTGTGCGTGTATGTGGTGTTTTTTTCACGATTGTGTAGTTTACATTTGGCACCTTCTTGCTTGTTCGTCGTATGCTGCAGCAAACAAAGACTTACACTAAGGCCACACACCAGTCAAACATTGTAGAAGAGAACACGTTAGACAACAAAACAAGTGTAAACCATAGGCATGCAGGATACAAACCGATAAAATCTCAAACTGGGACAGATCATGTCTATTTGGAAGCTGGACCGGCAAGAGACACTAACAGAGCTGTCTTCACTTGCCAGGTTTATCTAACAGCTGAGGCAACAACTAATGCATTGTACAGACACAGCTTCAACAATCCGTACAATATAGAGTCCAACATTTTCCTTGCCTCTTCTTTGATTGCCAATCAATAGCCATACATTTACTAATGTTGCTTCTTATGTGGTTCGACGCTGTGGCAAAGGGGTTACGAACGCAGTTCGCCGCAATCTCGCACACCGCATTCGAAACACAGCTGCGGGAGATTTGAAACAGACCGTCTTGCGTTGGTTTTCATACAATGGTATGAGTTCCGGTCGTTCAGAAAGCAATAGCAACTATTGAACGTAAACTTGCCAAGAAATCAAACAGTCAAAAATGCTGGGGTTGACTGCGACGTGTGTAAATGATATGCAGTTATTTTTTTTTATTTCCTACTGCCGGCGCTGTTGCTTGGGAGCAGTGAACGGGTTTCACAGTTCCTAGACGTGTCGAGTCGTTCATAGGCATCGGTCGTTGAGAGACCAATGTTAAATTATAGAATACAAAAATTATCCAGTAAATCACGAATAATCAACAAATAAAGGAGTTGATTGCTACGTACTTCCTGTAAAAGGACATGCAGTTAACTTTCTCTTACCCAGCCGTCGAGGAATTTTTTTAATTTCTCATACCGTCAGTCATATCGAGTCCGACCCATTATCTCTGGATCAGAAAGTGGGAGAATACCATACTTTCCATATTTTCAAAATAACCATACCGTCAATCATATCAAGTCCGACCCACTATCCCTGCGTCAGAAGGTGGGAATATCCCATACTTTCCATATTTTCTAAATAACAAAACCGTCGATCATAACAGGTCCAACTGGTTTAAAGTGGGCGTTGTCTCCCAGGCCTAGGAGTTAGCGTCTTTCTACGTAATCCCATATATTCTCGTGAGTAACGTAACCTGCGCGAGAATCGGTAGCGATTCTCGCCGCGTTCGTAACTTACGGCGTATGTGAGACGGCCGCTCAGAAAGCAATGGCGACCTACTGAGCGTAATCTTGCCTAGTACATCAACAGCAGCTGAAAAATGTTGATGTTGATTGCTACGTCCTGTAAGGGATATGCAACTCACACACAAAATATCTTTCCAGTAAGTTCCATACCCCCTCATTCCAGCTCTCTCTCTCTCTCTCTCTCTCTCTCTCTCTCTCTCTCTCTCTCTCTCTCTCTCTCTCTCTCTCTCTCTCTCTCTCACACACAACGCGCGCGCACAGCGATTATAGTGACAAACCTTTCTAATGTGTGTGTGTGTTGTTGTTTTTTTCTGTCTCTTCCTTATTTGTTCCTTTCCTGAACTAAAAGAAGACCAGGTGAACTTTAATATTTGACATGAATATACCGACACGAACCATGGTTTGAAGTGGTTGATATACTCGCTTATTCACATGGTAGCGCAACGTTCAACCTCCAGTAATAGTGGTATTTATTCCAACCTCCAGTAATAGTGGTATTTGATTTCTTCCGACTATTTGTGCTCTGAGTTCCACACAATCACGTACAAAAGTACATTTTAACAAGTAAGTAAACTTCCCTTATACACACCTTAAGGCGAACGGGGCATACGGTGCCAGACCCATATCTTGACAGACCAATCAGCGCTGGCTGGGTGATGTCGTCAGCGTAACCCCGGTCGCATTTACTTCCCAAGACAATTCTAGGTTAAGCTGGGTAGACCTAGGAGCTCAGGTCAATTGTTAAAATTCAAATCTGCCCCGACGTAGATTGAACCCACTATCACCTGGCCGCCAGTCTAGTATCTAACCCCTACACTACCACAGCTGCCTTCTTTCTTATAGTTGAGATATATATGTCATATCTTTCTTATAGTGTAATATATATCTTATATCTTTCTTACAGTTGAGATATATATGTCATATCTTTCTTGTAGTTGAGATATATATCTCATATCTTTCTTATAGTTGAGATATATATCTCATATCTTTCTTATAGTTGAGATATATGTCTCACATCTATCTTATAGCTGAGATATATATCTCATATCTTTCTTGTAGTTGAGATATATATCTCATATCTTTCTTATAGTTGAGATATATATCTCATATCTTTCTTATAGTTGAGATATATATCTCATATCTATCTTATAGTTGAGATATATATCTCATATCTTTCTTATAGTTGAGATATATATCTCATATCTATCTTATAGTTGAGATATATATCTCATATCTGTCTTATAGTTGAGATATATATGTCATATCTTTCTTATAGTTGAGATATATATGTCATATCTTTCTTATAGTTGAGATATATATGTCATATCTTTCTTATAGTTGAGATATATATCTCATATCTTTCTTATAGTTGAGATATATATGTCATATCTTTCTTATAGTTGAGATATATATCTCATATCTTTCTTATAGTTGAGATATATATGTCATATCTTTCTTATAGTTGAGATATATATCTCATATCTTTCTTATAGTTGAGATATATATCTCATATCTTTCTTATAGTTGAGATATATATGTCATATCTTTCTTACAGTTGAGATATATATCTCATATCTGTCTTATAGTTGAGATATATATGTCATATCTTTCTTATAGTTGAGATATATATCTCATATCTTTCTTATAGTTGAGATATATATGTCATATCTTTCTTATAGTTGAGATATATATCTCATATCTTTCTTATAGTTGAGATATATATGTCATATCTTTCTTATAGTTGAGATATATATCTCATATCTTTCTTATAGTTGAGATATATATCTCATATCTTTCTTATAGTTGAGATATATATGTCATATCTTTCTTATAGTGAAACATATTCTTATATCTTTCTTATAGTTGAGATATATATCTCATATCTGTCTTATAGTTGAGATATATATGTCATATCTTTCTTATAGTTGAGATATATGTCTCATATCTTTCTTATAGTGAGATATATGTCTCATATCTTTCTTATAGTTGAGATATATGTCTCATATGTTTCTTATAGTTGAGATATATGTCTCATATCTTTCTTATAGTGAAATATATATCTTATATCTTTCTTAAAGTTGAGATATATATGTCATATCTTTCTTATAGTTGAGATATATGTCTCATATCTTTCTTATAGTGAAATATATATCTTATATCTTTCTTATAGTTGAGATATATGTCTCATATCTGTCTTATAGTTGAGATATATGTCTCATATCTTTCTTATAGTTGAGATATATGTCTCATATCTTTCTTATAGTGAGATATATGTCTCATATCTTTCTTATAGTTGAGATATATGTCTCATATCTTTCTTATAGTTGAGATATATGTCTCATATCTTTCTTATAGTGAAATATATATCTTATATCTTTCTTAAAGTTGAGATATATATGTCATATCTTTCTTATAGTTGAGATATATGTCTCATATCTTTCTTATAGTGAAATATATATCTTATATTTTTCTTACAGTTGAGATATATATGTCATATCTTTCTATAGTTGAGATATATTCTCATATCTATCTTATAGTTGAAGATATATATCTCATATCCTTTCTTATAGTTGAGATATATATGTCATATCTTTCTTATAGTTGAGATATATGTCTCATGTCTTTCTTATAGTGAAACATATATCTTATATCTTTCTTACAGTTGAGATATATATCTCATATCTTTCTTGTAGTTGAGATATATGTCTCATATCTTTCTTATAGTTGAGATATATGTCTCATATCTTTCTTATAGTTGAGATATATATCTCATATCTTTCTTACAGTTGAGATATATATGTCATATCTTTCTTATAGTTGAGATATATATCTCATATCTTTCTTGTAGTTGAGATATATGTCTCATATCTTTCTTATAGTTGAGATATATGTCTCATATCTTTCTTATAGTTGAGATATATATGTCATATCTTTCTTATAGTTGAGATATATATCTCATATCTTTCTTATAGTTGAGATATATATCTCATATCTTTCTTATAGTTGAGATATATGTCTCATATCTTTCTTATAGTGAAATATATATCTTATATCTTTCTTATAGTCAGATATATATCTCATATCTTTCTTATAGTTGAGATATATGTCTCATATCTTTCTTATAGTTGAGATATATGTCTCATATCTTTCTTATAGTGAAATATATATCTTATATCTTTCTTATAGTCAGATATATATCTCATATCTTTCTTAAAGTGAGATATATATGTCATATCTTTCTTATAGTGAGATATATATCTCATATCTCTTTTGATCCTGACATCAGCTCCAAAAGACAGGTATGAGTCTCACAAACATTCCATTGAAATTGTTCTCATGTGTCGTTGAACACGACGAGCCTTTTCCTGTACCAGAACCTTTACATTTGTCGGTTAAAATTGTTTAGCCATGTTGCATGTTACAGCCACAATCTGCTTCGCGTAAATATATAGTATTGTCTGTTTATCTGCTCATGGCGTACTTAACTCAGAAGTGTCTTCAACAAAATTGCTGAAATGTGTATACTTGGAACACTCTAAACAACAGAAGTAAATGCATTTTCCTATGCCAGTTTCCTTACATTTGAAAACTTCCATTAACTTCTTCTATAGAATATTACTCTGAAAACCAAAGTGGGTAATTGTTTTAACAAAATATGCCTTGTAGTATGTTTACATATCACATATGAAAGTTCAAAAAGGCTAGCTAACATAGTGATGGGGTGTTGGTGGTGGTGATGGTTCAAGCCTCAATCAACTCAAACCAAGCCGTCCTATCTTTTGATATCTCTTTAAGCTCGCTCCCATTATATCGTCCCCATATTATTATTCTCTGTCTCTAATTCTCTTCTCCGTGTGCTTTTGGTCTCCCTATATTTCGTTGACCCTGAGGATTTTAGACAAAACAACTTTCTAGTTACGCTATTATCAGGTTTTCTCGACGTATGCCCTGCCCAGATCCAGCACATTTTACTTAACTCTTGATTCACTGGTAATATTTTAGTTCTCTCCATGATCTCCACGTTTGTGATAATGACATATTATTGTATTCCTTCTATTCTGTGCATGAACCAGTTCATGATTGTATTTATTAGTAATTGTTTTAATCGTGTTCCATGCTTCTGACCCATATGGTTTTGCTGACTTATCGTTCACGTTAAAAATGTTAAATTTAATGCTTAGCTTAATTTCCATGGACTTTTACCAATTTAGCGGGCGCCCTGACGAAGCGGTTAGGACAACGCAAAAAAAGAGGCATGAGTGCGGCCAGACATGAGTTCGTTCCAGTTCTCGTGCTTCAATAAGGGGAGGGAAAGACTGACCACCTGTCCCTCCGTGCACTCAAACCTACACAAATGTGATGGTTCTAACACTTGACAACACATAGTAGGTTCTGCTACGGGGATTTCTCCCACAAATTTCCTACTACTTTGAAAGCTCCCTTGCATGCAATGAATACAAAAGGCCATTTAACAAAGGCATTGGTCTTGTCATATCAAGGCGAGACAATCGTCAGTTGTTTTGTCATTAGGAGACAGAAGATCTGGACAAGGCTGTGAAAACTTGGAAGATGGAATGTGTTCGCTACATAGGTCAAGAGAGGGAGAAAATGCTGGATGAGTTGGCAAAGTGGCACAGAGGTTGATCAGCGGCGACCTTATAAAAGACCCAGGATAAAGTATCTTAAAGGGCATGATCTGCTGTGCCGCTCAGCGAGGCACGTGATTATACGATTACTGCTTATATACTTCTCTAGTGTATGTGAATGCTTTTAATTCTATTATTGGAGCCTCGATGGTGCAGTGGTTAGTATGCTAGTTTGCCAAGACAGTGGACTGAATTCAACCTCCAGCAAAAGGCAGTATTATTATTGTTACGACTAGTGGGGTTCCGGGATCAGTCCAGCCTCATACAAGTGTGGGACAGGTAGTTCCATAGCAGATACTGTTTGGGGTCTACAGTTGTGGGCACTGGCGTATTCTCTGCCATGCCATCATGACATGAGGGGGTCAGTTCCTTTCTCCGTCGCCAGTTCCTTCAAAACAGTTTCCAGAAATGTCTGTAAATTGCCCTTTATCCATTTGTATGAAGGTGGATCGACCACATAGTCATGCGTGTTTTATAACAATAATTCTGCCTCTGCTGAGGACTGAATGCGAACCACTGTCTCGGCAGGCAAGCGCACTAGCGACTATGCCACTGTGGCTCCTTATATTGTGTAACTGACAAAACATTTCTGAATGGGAAAGAAAGGCAAAGGAGGAATGGGACAGGGCACCCTGTCTCAGTATGTCGTAATCTAGATTATGTGAATGCCTAACACGTCACTGCCCTGATAGTAGTATCTACTATGAAATTACCTTTACTTTTACACTTTTATTTTTACTATTACTTTCTAATTGTAAACTTATAAGTGATGTTAGCAAGAATTCATGTGTGAACATGGGAAAGACAACGACAAAATGTTATGCGGGTCTGCTTGCCCAATTCCAACCCTTTGAACTTTGAACACTGAACATGTTCGTTCGTTCAGCTCGCTAGCTTTCTTTCTTCAGTTACATTGCATATCTCTCTTCGAAAACCTTGCCTACAGTAATGATACTCACTTCGCTTAGATCTACTTTCACACTACCATTACGTTTATTTATTCGTATAGACCACCCATACTATTGTACTTTGATGTGCTTGTTATCTTATCTTTCTGTTAGTATCCACTCGATCAATTTAACTGAACATCTTTGATTGCAGCAATTTGTTTGCCGCTGTGCGAACACCTTGGACTGCCAAAGTAAATATCAACGATTGCCTGAAAGAGGCTAATAAAAGTAGAGAGTATTCGCAACAGTAAGAAAGTGGCGGTATTCTTTGGTCACATAATGAGAAGAGAGGCATGGGAGAACATCGTGACCACCGACAAGATCAGCGGTAGAGGCGGCAGGCAAAAGCAGAACGAGATAACGTACCCTCGGTGGTCTAAGATGGTGGTGTGGAGGAATATCATTGGTAGAAGTGATCGAACACATCCAGGAGGAGATCTGCGGAATCCATAAACGCCTCCGATATTTAACAAAGCATGTGATGATGATGATGATGATGATGATGATGATGATGACGACGATGATGATGATGATGATGATGATGACGACGACGACGACGACGACGACGATGATGATGATGATGATGATGATGATGATGATGATGATGATGATGATGATGATGATGATGATGATGATGATGATGATGATGATGATGATGATGATGATCGTATGGTTGGCACTCTTACTATAGCAGCAGATTGTGCACAAAGCAAACCCGTAAAGAAGCACAGAAACATTTACAAGACACAAGCTCAAATATTCGAAACGCCTACTAATGCAATGGAGAGTGTGAATTTGTAAAATGTTACACTAGCAAGAAAAACATATATCTGATTGCCACCCATTTAGGATACATAAATATGATCGGTCGACATAATGAATAATATGAAAAATAACATGAGCCGAGATGGCGTGTCTGTCTCCGGGCTTCCTTGTTGAGGCCGTGACATAAGCTGATTAAAGTGTGTCACTACACCATCACGTGGGCTGGTGTTTTATTTTTATTTTAATGTTTTTATTTGAAATCGATACTTAGACCGACATTATTCAGCAGTCGTTATATTCGAAAGCTTTTCTTCGATAATTGAAAAACCCCAGCTTTAATTGCCTTAAATATAACGGTACTTTTTATACAATCTACATGGAATTACCATACATTTGGTCTGCATGCATCGGTACTAGAAGGATCGATCGCGTGAAAATATGTTTGTTCTGAAATTGTTGATGCGCACTTTACATTTGGCTTGCGAGGTCAGGTGTTCATTTTAGTGGATACACGGTGTGCTTAATTTCATCATCATCAACACTGTCGACAGGCGTGGGCGGTCATGTTTCGCCATTTCACACGACCACCAAAGTCCTGGATCATGTCTATTTTCTTTTCCTGACTACTCCATCTGGCGAAGCCGTCGTATTTGTCTATCTGTCTTGCCCTAGCTCTTTTCCTATCAAGCCTGCTAGATAACACTAAGTTTTCCAGTTGTTGTTGTTTTTTCCTAATAATGTGTCAACAAAATCATGACTGTGTTCATCTAATTCTCTAATCAATTTATGTTTTTCATTTGTAAGACTTGCTCATCGGTTTTTCTGTCCGTCTATGGTATGCTTGTGCATAATTTAAAGTTTCGCGATTCAAAATACAAAAGATATGCTTTAAAATGGTACGTTCCTTGAGTACAAGATTTGCAATGGGTTATTCTATATAAACTCTGTGTGTCCTGTGCTGTCACCAGTTGGTTGACTCTTGGCACAGTTCAATAATCACTGTCTGGAATAGTGCATCCTAGAGAAACTGTTCTGAATGACAATGACAACTATCATGTGTCTGAGGCAAATGAGGACAATGCAAAGAATACCATGGACAGACAGAAAAATCAATGATCAAGTCCTACAAGAAACAAATGAAAATCGTAAGCTCATTAGGGTCATTAGACATAGACAGTCACAATTTTTTGGTCACGTTATGACAGTGGTTCTCAACCGGTGGGGAAATTCCCCCCCCCCCCCCCCAGAGGGGAATTTTGGGGTTTCCAGGGGAGAATGAAGATTATTTCAAGATCGCGTTAATACAAAAACCGATTACTTGATCTTGTTTTTCCCTTCATCAGTTAACAGTTATGAGTTGGAGCATCGTCATTGCACTCCGGACAGGTCCATAGGTGCTCAGATCCTCCCCCCCCCCTAGCATATGCATCAGCGTCCGGTCGCTAATAGTGCCAGTTCTGTGTTGGTTGACGAGGCCCCTCGTTTTCCCGATGTACCTCTCGCGTCTGGCCGTGACAATTCTTACTCCCAAGTCTTTCATCCTGGACAGCGATGTGGATTCACTGACGTCAAAATCCTCTGTTCTTGACATATCTTTGAGGGCGTTAATAACATCGACACGATCCATGGGCTGGCCATCTACAGAGGGTGCAGAGCCAGCCAGTTTATCAGCTCGTTCATTTCCCTCGACTCCTACATGTCCCAGGTCGAAGATGAAGGTGACTTTACGGACAACAGACTTCCGCAGCGACTCAGTCCACTGTCTACGTACAGATCCAGCTTCGACCTTCCGAATCATGCTCATTGAATCACTTAGTACACACACGTTGGTATAATGCTGTGATTCCAACCATATGAAAGCCTGTGTAACTGCCATCACCTCCATCGTCATGCTGCTCGTGGTCATAGAGTGGGCACCACTGGATTCTTGAACGGTTCGGCCCGCCGAACGGGCTGTAAACGCCCACGCACTTCTCTGCTGCTTTACAACAGATCCATCTGTATAGATGAGCACTTCGGGGCTATCTGAGTGTTCATAGATGAGCGCGTTGACCTCTGCATTGACAGCGGCAGGGTTCTGCTCTCTGCACCGTCTGTCGAGTGTGATAATGCAGGAGAAAGTGCACTTAAAAGCTGGAGGCACCGACACCCATTCCTTGCCGGGGTTGATACTGGTAAGACTGCAGACCTGTCCGACGACATCTTCCGCCCGACCCATCCATGATTTTTTTTACCCTTCATACTTTACGGAAATGTAAGTATCACCCTAGTGAAATTCATTTTATAACGTAAGTAGATCCGCAAATCACATTTTATGTAGATGTTTAGACTTGTTTTAGTATGTGCTATTTAATTTAGCTCCAATTATTACGTATACTGTGTAGGGGCAGTGGGAAATTTTTAGGGAGGAAATGCGAAAGGGGGAAATGACGTTCTAAAAATATGGGGGGTGGGGGGGGGGGGGGGGGGGGGGGAAGGGGGTGGCGTCCTAAAAATATGGTGAGGGGGAATGACGTTCTAAAAATATGGTGAGGGGGAGGATGACGTCCTAAAAATATGGTGAGGGGGGAATGACGTCCTAAAAATATGGTGAGAACCACTGCGTTATGAGAAATAAATTGAAGAACTTGGTGACTACTGGCAAGATCGAGGGGAAGGCAGAGAAGTAAACACCTGGATGGATTGGCCACGTTGCATGGTCGAGATAAGAACACTGAGCTGATCTACGACTCTGGTGATCGAGTGAGATGGGGAAATTGACCGACCATGCTTATCGGCATGGTACATGATGATGATGATGATGATGATGATGATGATGATGATGATGATGATGATGATGATGATGATGATGATGATGATGATGATGCGACATGGAATGCAAAAGAAACTACTAGGTTGATCTGACTGACAGTAACAATTATCAACTGTTTGGATAGAAGATGTTAAATAAACAACTGGGTTGATTTGTGTGACAGTAACAATTAGCAAATGTCTTAGGTTGACGTTGGTACAGAAACAACTGGGTTGATTTGAGTGACAGAAACAATTATCAACGGTCTTATGTTAACGATGTTAAAGAAACAAATGGGTTGATTTGAGTGACAGTAACAATTATCAACGGTCTGATGTTAAGGATGTTAAAGAAACAACTGGGTTAAATTGAGTGACAGAAACAATTATCAACGGTTTATGTTAAGGATGTTAAAAACACAACTGGGTTGATTTGAGTGACAGTAACAATTATCAAGGATAGTAGGAGCTACAGTAATACCAAGAACAGACAAGATGTGGCTGGGACAGGAAGATTTACGGTAAATGATAATTATGATAGAAAAATTGGCAAGAGGTGGTCGGGTGCCTGTGGGACCAGGTGGAGAAGGTGGTGGAACAGATCCCGTATGTGAAGCGAATGATATTTCGGGGGATTGGCAGGGCTTCTGGTAGAATCTCAAAACTGAGAGGGAAGACCAGCAGAACTGTCAATCAGATAGCGGTGGGAACGATTAGTAGTGTGACTCTTCCCTGGCTATTGAACGAGGGGACTGAGCGCATATGGGAATGTCCTGAGTGCAGTGATGTCGGTTCTTAGCTCAACTCAATTCAAGACAAACGGGCGGTATGAGGTAGGGGGCATGGGTGTACGGTTGGTGGGATGGCTGTGAATGGAAGGATACATGGTGAATATGTAGGAAGATGACTGGATGTGTGTTTCGGTGGAATCAGAAAATGGTAGTACTTGGGTTGATGGAGGGTAGGGGGTCTGGGGTAGACATACAGATGTATGAGTATACGGATGATGGGACAAATGTACTGATCAGTAGGCTAATAGTCAAAAGACAAACAGATAGGCAGAGAGACTGAGACAGACGGTTGGGTATGAAATGCTGAGGAATGGGCGGGTGGGTTGGTGGGTGAATTGATATTTGGATGCATGTCCTTTGCAGAATCTCGCTCACATAACAACTTTCCGGAAAACGTCTCCATCACAAGCAAGATGTCCCGCGTCCGATACACCCATCTGGAGATCATCTGTCACACCCTGCACCCATCTTCTCTTTAGCCTTCCTCTTCCTCTCTTCCCGGGCTTATACCAATCCATTATTGTTCTCTCCAAAGTTTAATGACGTTTCAAGCGACCAAAATATTTCAGTTTTCTTTTTTTATCGTCTTTAGTGTCCAACCTTCTTCAGTATGCATATCTTGTCGTATGGATGCATTTGTTCTTTTCTGTATCCAAGATATTCTTCGAACCCGTCTATGACATTTATATTTAAAGGCGTGTATGCGCGTTTTAGATTGTTTGGTGAGTGTCCAGGTCTCACTAGGCGTATGTTGCAATGGTAAAGATGTGTGCTCTTAAAAATGTTACTTTTGTAGGTCTGTCTATTCCACGCCACAATGTATTCAGTTGTTTAAATTTGTTAAGAGCAAAAGATTTTCGTTTTTATTTTTTTTTTTTTTCATTGTGTCACCAGTGTTGGTAATTAATGACCAAATATATTCGAAATTTTCCACCACCTCCAATTTTTCCTCATTAACATATAATTTATCTTTCTCCATATTAGTTTTATCAATGCCTGAAAGAGACTAATGAAACTAGAACATTATATACAACAATAAGAAAGAAGCAAACAAAAATTTTTGGTACTTACGAATTCTACAACCAAACAGCAACGTGCTGTTGTGCATTTTTTTGTGGGTAAATTGACTGTCTGCAAAGGACATTCATATGGAAATGCTTCCTGTTTATGCTGACAAATGTTTATCCCTTAAAGCGGTGCATAGCTGGGTAGAAAAAATTGCTGAAGGACGCTCTAAAATTGTTGTTGAAATCCGATCTGGTCGTCCTTTTGACGTGCAGCGGGTGGAGATGATTAGAGGTGACAGTCGAGTAACGACAGACTCCGTAGCGTCTACAATAAGGTGCTCCCATGGTTCAACATACAGCATAATGCATGATAGATTGAAATTGAAGAAAGTGTCCTCAAGGTGGGTACCCAGACACTTGAAGGAGGAACACAGAATGAACCAATTTGCCTGTCTATGTCGATACGAAGATGAAGGAGAAGACATGCTGAACAGAACTGTTACTGGGGACGAATCATGGGTTCATCACTACCAGCCCAACCAGCCCGATTCAAAGCATGCTTCAATGCAATGGAAACATCCTTCTTCGCCTTGTGTCCAAAAATTCAAGGTTACGCCATCAGCAGGGAAGGTTATGCTGACAGTGTTCTGGGATTGTCAAGGCTTGCTTTTAACCTATTTCAAGAAGAAAGGTGACAGTGTGAATTCTTAATCGTACTGTGAAGTTCTATCGATGCTTCATGATGCAATTCGAAGAAAACGTCCAGGACTGCTGACTAGAGGAGTGTTGCTTCTTCGTGACAATGCCAGACCACATACGGCTCGATTTACTCAGGAGAAAATTAGCCAACTAAGGTGGGAAGTTCTGGAACATCCACCTTACAGTCCAGACTTAGTCCCTAGCGATTTCCACCTTTTTGGTCCACTGACAACCCACCTTGGCGGTAGACATTTCGCGAATGACGACGAAGTTGAATGTGAAGTGAAAAAGTGGTTTAGAAAACAGAGCATGCAGTTCTATGCAGCCGGTTTGGGAGGACTGATAAAACGATGTGATAAGTCCTTCAATGTTGTTGGAAATTATGTTGAGAAATAAAGGGACAAGGTATGTATAACAATAAACTGGTTTCAAGTTGTTATCATATTTAGTTATCATATTTAGTTATTTTTCTACAGCCATTTGTGACTTAATTATTGACTTTCCCTGTGTGTGTGTGTGTGTGTGTGTGTGTGTGTGCGTGCGTGTGTGTGTGTGTGTGTGTACACACACACATACATATTCCTTGTTACAAACCTTTGAGAACAAAGTTTTAAGACGCATCTTTGGCCCCATTAGGGATACACAAAGTGGAGAGTGGAAAAGAAGAAGTAACAAAGATATGTATGATCTGTTTAAGTCCCCGCTAATCACTGGTATCATGAAGACTAATAGACTGCAATGGCTGGAGCATATAGAAAGAATGGAAGACAATAGGGAAACAAAACTCGCTTACACACAGGAAATAAATGACCGTAGACCCCGAGGTAGACCAAGACGACAGTGGAGAGATAATATATATATACAGACCTACAAGCACTTGGAATCAGCGACTGGCAAGAGAAGGTCAACAAGAGAGACGAATGGAGACGGATTGTATCTGCAGCAAAGAACCTCAATGGCTCGGAACGCTGAAGAAGAAGAAGAAGAAGAAGAAGAAGAAGAAGAAGAAGAAGAAGAAGAAGAAAAAAAGGAGGTTTAAGAAAAAGGGTTTTTAAAAAATAATAATTTAATATTTTTTTTTTATAAAATTTCCTTAAATGTTTGGACATTGACCGGGGTGGATTTTGCCCCCCAAAACAAACCGGGTAAAATATAGAGATATTTTTCCCCCGGAAAAATCCCCCCCCCCTGAGTTTTCCCAAAGGGTACACCCACATTGGAAAAACGCTGAGAAGCTACGGCAGCAAAAAATTCTAATGTGCCGGGAGCTTGATTAGACCAGAACAAGGTTGGGTTTCCTGGAATTTTTTTTTTTAGGATTTTGAAGGGAAGGGTACCCCCCCATTGCCTTTCCCCCGGGAAACCGGGACAAGGGGGTTTGTTGGAAAACGGCCCCAACCTTCAGGCCAACGAAACCATAGACGTTATGTTTCGGGTGATTTATAAATTTTTTAAATATTTAATTAAATAAATAAAAAAAAAAGAAAAAGGGGAGGGAAGAGATGGGGAAGGGAAGAAAAAAAAACAGTATTAAAAAATAATATTAAAACACGGAAGGGAAAAAACTTTGGGGGGTAAAATGGGGGGAAATATATATATATATATATATATATATATATATATATATATATATATATATATATATATATATATTGGTTGTTGAGTGGATCATTCGATCGATGGATTAGTCTGAAGGACCGACAGACAAACAGACACGTATTAAATACATAGATGATTAAAATCTGACATTGGTAAACGGATACATAAACATTCTGGAGGGTATGCAAATGGGTACGACCATCAGCATATGATTTACGCCTGTAGACCAGCTATCACCGCGACACAGACTGTAGAATTTCTCAGTGTAAGTCAGGAGGTACAGACTGGGAGAATAAATAGACCAGAAATCAGGAGCGTTGAATAAAAATACCGTTGAGGATTTGTGTGGGTTGAGGGAGAGTGAGAGAGAGAGAAAAGAGAGTAAACTCATTTGCATTATCGATGTAAGCCAGAGACAAGCAGACAGAATCTGTTGCAAAGCGATGGCAATGGTATACCTGAATGCAGTCAACAAGTGCCGAAACAATAGCACTGTGGAGTCGTGTCCGGGTTAGGGTTATTGTGTGACTAGAGCATTGTTTGTGAAGCGTGAGTTTGTGAATTAGAAAGAGAGAGTGAAGGAGAGAGAGAGAGAGAGAGAGAGAGAGAGAGAGAGAGAGAGAGAGAGAGAGATGGGGAGGAGGGGGATTGTGAGGCATGCTGATGTCAATTTTAATATAACTAGTAAAACGACCCACGAAAAGAAATCAAACATTAATGAGTAAACTGATAAATTAGATATTGTCTCCTGTAGCAACTACTGAAGTGGCTGAAATAGCACACATTTTGAATACGTCCGCGTCATACCTGGACCCATAAGGGAAGCAAAGAATTGAAACACTGTAAATTACCATGCATGTGGTAAGAGGCTACGAAGGAGTGTTTGCATGCTACTGGCTACCGTTTGTCGTTGAAAACTTTAGCTGCAAAATCTAACCAACCATGAACAATTTAACAAAGTTTGACGCGAAGCGGCTGATGATCTATACAGACGTAACACAATTGGCTGATGAGAAGGTCGGCGGTTCAACTCCTACACCGGCATTCAGTTGGACTTCAATGTTGTATTATCGTTCAGAAATCAATGGCAAACTACTGAACTAACCTGAGAGAGAGAGAGAGAGAGAGAGAGAGAGAGAGAGAGAGAGAGAGAGAGAGAGAGAGAGAGAGAGAGAGAGAGAGAGAGAGAGAGAGAGAGAGAGAGAGAGAGAGAGAGAGAGAGAGAGGAGAGAAGAGAAAATCAACCTGGAATTCATCGCAACGCCACGCAAAGAATATGCAACGTTTCTACACACATACACACATATAGTCCTCAGAAGACATAAGTCTCCGAAGCGCAGGTCATGAACAATTCTTTACTTGCAACAGCTCAGTCCAGAAGCTTTTAACAGTGACGCCTTGCCATCAGGCGTTGACGATCATGCTTCTCATAAACAGCATGTATTATTTCATGCGCTGACATCCTTCCGTGCCGTGACACAAGGCTGTCAACAATTCTCTCTGTATGTCTTCGTCTATCACTCTTTAATCACAAATCGTAACAGTTGTGACAGTAGGTTTTAGTGTTTGTATTATAATTTGGACAAAACCATTTTATGAATGCCTTTTTCTGGTGTTTGTGATAAGGTATGGTTGTGTCTTATCTTCTTTTAAAATGTTTAGATTACTTGTTTTGGTTGTCCGAGAAGTGTTTGCATTCCTCCGTAAAACCATCTCTGAAGCGTCCAGGGATATGTGTTTCCTTATTTGCTATGTGTTCAGGATTTTATTTATAGTCATATATTAAAACTGGTTCTATGTAGCATATCGGAATTCCTTTTCTAACTTCCAATGACAATGATTTATTGCACGTGATATTGATTTCATTAATTAACTTTGCTACAGAGGTTTACAAAGGTTCAAAACAATGAATTCCCCTACCTTAACTAATGTAAACACAGAAGCCACAAACGATATATGGCACGATTTATTGCCTGACATATTTTGTTGCATCTCATCGGGTCATCCTGGTGTCATCCTGGCGTCATCCTGACGAGATGCAGCGATTTATTGATTGATTGATTGATTGTTTGATTGATTGATTGGTTGATTAATTGATTGATTGATTTAGGAACCGACATCACAGCATTCGGGGCATTCCCATAAGCGCTCCGTCTCGCCATCCTCGGCAGCCAAACCCAATCGCACAGTAGCCAATCTGATTATATGGTCCGTATCGCTTTCTCTGAGCGTCGATGTCGCGCCAGATCCCCTCGTCACTCTCCCCTGTCTTATCTTGCCAGACCATGCGTGATCCATTTGCATCCTCCGAAGGGTACACGTGCTCCCACAAAGTCCGCAACCCACGCTTACTGCCCTTGTCATGCATCAATAATCACCAAGTTTTGCAGAGCCAGCCAATCTTCCGCATGTTCATTCCCCAGCACATTGGCATGCCCGAGAGAAAAAGCTCCATGTGATCGCTTGCCACCCGTGACATCCGAAGCGAAGCAAGCCCACTCTTGCCGAAGCTTGCCTGTCCTCACCTTCCTCAGCAGGCTTCTGAGTTAGTTACAATCACGATGTGTGTGTGTGTGTTATACTGATTAGTGTTTCATATCATATCTTCTTGTTTGTTTATTAATTCAGTGAATGCAAATCAATACCTGTAAATTTCTCTCTCTAGCACTTTCTATTTCAATTACTATTTTTCTTTCTTCTTATTATTATTCCTTTCTTATTATTATTATTATTATTATTATTATTATTCCTTTCTTCTTTCTTCTTCTTCTTCCTCTTCTTCTTCTTCTTCTTCTTCTTGTTTTCTTCGTTAACCTTCAGTCTTCAGTATAAACAAATGCAAAGAAAGCAGCAGTCAACTTAAGCTTGTTGACATCTCCAAAGAGCAGTGGTTCTCAACAGGTGGGGAATTCCCCAGAGGAGGAAATTTTAGGGTTTCGGGGGGAGGGGGGGGGAGAATTAAGATTATTTCGAGATCGCGTTAATACTAAAACCGATTACTTGATATTGTTTTTCCCTCTGAACTTCTCGCCCTTCTGAAATTCGTTTTATAATGTAAGTAGTCCCTCAAATCACGTTTTATGTAGACGTCTAGACTTGCTCTAGTATGTGTTGTTGAATTTAGCTTCCATTTTTATATCTACTGTGTAGGGACGGGAGGAGGTGAATTTATAGGGAGGAAGTACGAAAGGATGGGGTGACATTCTGAAAATATGGTGAAGGGGTGCATGGGCCAAAAAAGGTTGAGAACCACTGCCATAGAGTTTATCCTCATATGGAGCGGGTAACATTTAAAATACTTTTCACGTGTCTGCATATGTTGTGCACGCCTGCAACAAATGTTTGCCTGTCATTTTGCCATTTCACATTCATGTTCATCAGTGTCTCCAATCTGTAGTTGTAATACAGTGGATTCCTCCTCATTGCAACATACGTAGAAATGAAGAAGACGACAGATTAACAAAGAAGTTGGAAGACGACCTCAGCCTGATATAGCCATAATCTATGATGAGGCCAAGAGTTGGAAGGACGACCTCAGCCTGATATAGCCATAATCTATGATGAGGCCAAGAGTTGGAAGGACGACCTCAGCCTGATATAGCCATAATCTATGATGAGGCCAAGAGTGGAAGACGACCTCAGCCTGATATAGCCATAATCTATGATGAGGCCAAGAGTTGGAAGACGACCTCAGCCTGATATAGCCATAATCTATGATGAGGCCAAGAGTTGGAAGACGACCTCAGCCTGATATAGCCATAATCTATGATGAGGCCAAGAGTTGGAAGACGACCTCAGCCTGATATAGCCATAATCTATGATTGAGGCAGAGATAATCTATGATGAGCCAAGAGTTGGAAGACGACTCAGCCTGATATAGCCATTAATCTATGATGAGGCCAAGAGTTGGAAGACGGACTCAGCCTTGATATAGCCATAATCTATGATGAGGCCAAGAGTTGGAAGACGACCTCAGCCTGATATAGCCATAATCTATGATGAGGCCAAGAGTTGGAAGACGACCTCAGCCTGATATAGCCATAATCTATGATGAGGCCAGGAGATTTACAAGTAGTAGAACCAAATAGAAATCAGTCTTGTTTTTCTTATTTTCTCCCCCCCCCCTCCCCCTCCCTTACCGTTTTTCTTCGTACCTGGGTGTGTGTGGGTGTGTGTGATTAGACAATATTTCGCTTTGATTCAGACATCATTAACTACTGTAATCATTACTGTTTCGCCCACACATCTGCCAGTGACGCAACGCTATTTACTTCTCTCTGCACTCCCCAGCTGTTCCGCTTCGCCCTCTAAATATGTCATCTCCTTTTGTTTTGAACAGTTCATAACACCGAGACTGTCGTAACGTAAGGATGCAGTTGACAAGTGATAAAACATAATACACAAAACACAACAAACATCCCCGGAGGCCACATAAATGTGCTTTTACGGAAGTATGTTAAAAATACCACCAACAGCTAAAATAAGCAATGACAGTATACCAAAAGAGACCAGGGTACAATGAGAGTTGCATAAGACGTGTAAACAAAGTTTCATTACAAGAATAATGAAAATGAAAGGGGGAGCATGCACACGCTAGAAAGTGCTAGATAGTCTGTTTTCAGCTGATGTTAAACGTGTAACGATAAACAACATTAAAGATAGGTTTGTGTAGCGACAAGTCGCCCACGTTATTTCATTAACACGACACTTCTTCTTCTTATAATCCATGCCGTGTGGCGTTGGTGATCATGTTTGTCCCCGCCGTTCGTCTCTTGTGCTGCAAATCATTTCTGATACCGACGCTCTTCCATGCCATGATGTAAAAATGTTCAACATCTTCTCTCTTGGTCTCCCCCTGCTTTTCTTCCCCTCCAACCTTCCCGTTGTGAAATGTTACTAGCAAGACTGATAGTTTCAAGTCCAAGTAAAGTAAAGGGCTCTTATAATCGCCTTGAAGTGTAATGGTTATATGATGCTAATATATATTGCTATAGAATAGCCAGCACTCGATGTGGTGGTTACGAGAGAGTTTTGGCGCTATTGTTGTAAGGGACCCCTTTTTCCGCGTTTCACGAGCACTGACATTATGATGCTAGTCCTATATTTGTATAGACCATTCGACACCCAGTGGGTGTTGTGGTCAGGATCACGCCGGCCGCTTTTATTTTCCAAGACATTTGCTGGTACTAGTTTTAGGCTTGAAGCTCAGGTCAGTTGTAAACATTCATCCCGATGCGGGTTCGAACCCTTGACCACGGGGCCGGCACGCAGCTTATTGAGTAAGAGTTACGTTGCTCTAAACATTTTTGAGTAAGAGTGGCGTTGCTCCCAACATTGTTGAGTGAGAGTTACGTTGCGCCCAACATTGTTGAGTAAAAGTTATGTTGCTCTCAACATTGTTGAGTAAGAGTTACTTTACACCCAACATTGTTGAGTGAGAGTTATATTGCTCCCAACATTGTTGAGTAAGAGTTACGTTGCGCCCAACATTGTTGAGTAAGAGTTACGTTGCTCTCAACATTGTTGAGTAAAAGTTACTTTACACCCAACAGTGTTGAGTGAGAGTTATATTGCTCCCAACATTGTTGAGTAAGAGTTACGTTGCTCCCAACATTGTTGAGTAAGAGTTACGTTGCTCTCAACATTGTTGAGTAAGAGTTACTTTACACCCAACATTGTTGAGTGAGAGTTATATTGCTCCCAACATTGTTGAGTAAGAGTTACGTTGCTCCCAACATTGTTGCTGTCGGCGGCTCTTTCTAAATACTAATAACTTAAGCACCGGCATTTCTGCACCGTTGGTCAATCAAATCACCAAGGCAATTTACAAAAAACAGCAATAGTCATAAAGCTGTTATCAAGCTGGGACGTGTAATATGATGTGCTCACAAATGATGATTCCGTCCATAGCTGTTGGCCCACTGTTCTTTCCCTGAGAATATATATATATATATATATATATATATATATATATATATATATATATATATATATATATATATATATATATATATATATATATATATATATATATATATATATATATGCCGGCTTCCGTGGCTTAGAGGTTATGACTTTTCTCCGTAATCTCGTATACTCTCGTCGGTAACGTGATGACGGTGAGAATCAGCAGTGGTTTGAATCGCATCGGTAACTTACGGGGTATTTGAGCCGGCGGCTCAGAAAGCAATGGCAAACTCCTGAGCGTAATCTTCCCAAGAAATCAACATACAGCTGAAAGATGCTGGTGTTGACAGCGATGTCCTGTAAGGATATGCAAACAAAACGAAGCCATGCGCATCATTTTGGGCTGCACGAGAGACACCAGCTGTGTAGCAATGAGATCCCTCCTTGACTTCCCGACAATGGAACACAGGATCAAGATCTGGAGAGCTCGTGCATACTTAAAAATAAGTGCAGATGAGCAGCACCCTCTGCATGACGCTATATTCAGAGAAAAGGGTGACAGGCTAAAGAGGGATAAATCATGGATGGGTCGGGCGGAAGATGTCGTCAGACAGGTCTGCAGTCTTACCAGTATCAACCCCGGCAAGGAATGGGTGCCGGTGCCTCCAGCTTTTAAGTGCACTTTCTCCTGCATTATCACACTCGACAGACGGTGCAGAGAGCAGAACCCTGCCGCTATCAATGCAGAGGTTAACGCGCTCATCTATGAACACTCAGATAGCCCCGAAGTGATCATCTATACAGATAGATCTGTTGTAAAGCAGCAGAGAAGTGCGTGGGCATTTACAGCCCATTCAGCGGGCCGAACCGTTCAAGAATCCAGTGGTGCCCCACTCTATGACCACGAGCAGCATGACGATGGAGGTGATGGCAGTTACACAGGCTTTCATATGGCTGGAATCACAGCATTATACCAACGTGTGTGTACTAAGTGATTCAATGAGCATGATTCAGAAGGTCGAAGCTGGATCTGTACGTAGACAGTGGACTGAATCGCTGCGGAAGTCTAGTGTCCGTAAAGTCACTTTCATATTCGTCCCGGGACATGCGGGAGTCGAGGGAAATGAACGAGCTGATAAACTGGCTGGCTCTGCACCCCCTGTAGATGGCCAGCCCATGGATCGTGCCGATGTTATTAACGTCCTTAAAGATATGGCGAGAACAGAGGACTTTGACGTCAGTGATTCCACATCGCTGTCCAGGATGAAAGACCTGGGAGTAAGAATCGGCACAGCCAGACGCGAGAAGTACATCGGGAAAACAAAGCGCCTCGTCAACCAACACAGAACTGGCACTTTTAGCCACCGGACGCTGATGCATATGCTGGGGGAGGATCTGAGCACCTATGGACATGTCCGGAGTGCAACGAAGATACCCCAACTGATATATATATATATATATATATATATATATATATATATATATATATATATATATATATATATATATATATATATATATAATGAGTATATAATGACGGTGGGTTTATAATGAACTATATCAGGTTACAGCTGCTCATGTAACACTGAATGCTGGTTATTTTATGTTCATAATGCTAATGCCCTTCGTAGAGTATACTCGTTCATGTCGTTATCATTTGTACAGTTTGAATAATGCATCCCTCTCTGTGAGATTGTATCTCGACAAGTGACATTCAAGTAGGTCTTGTTCATTGATGTAATATAAACCCTGGCCTCATGCCAGTTAATACTGCCCTTCTCCTTCCCGTGGTTTTAGCTTAATTCTGGGGCCGGCCTCCTTTACAGAAGGGCTTCTCTTTCAAGAGAATCTCTGGACGTTAGCCTCTAGCAACAAAGTCGCTTTAGTTGTTGCCTTCCCTATTGTGTGTTTTCTATAAGGACACAATGGTCTGTCTGAAATATAAGTCCGCGTAATCTTGTGTACGTTGAGCATTCAAAAGTTGTCAATATCTAACCCGCAGCCTTACTTCACATAAAATGTCCTAATATCTATTTCAGTCGGTGTCTACCTGGAGAGTCAAAGTCAATTCTAAAACATCTTTCATGATGGGGATTCAAACACATGACCACGGGGCTCGCAGGCAAGCGTTCTAGCAACTGAGCTATCGGGGCTCCGCTGTGATGTTCGGATTAGATCGATACACAGGAGATCCACCTGCTCACGTGAAATATCCCATGTCAGTTGAAACTGGCAAATACTTTCCCTTTACCTTTGCCAGACTGATGGAAGAAAACCTTCAGGCAATGGATATAAAATAAATAAATGTAGTAAAACTGTCTCAAACGCATCCTGAAGTTGGGCACACTGATCTCTGAGATAAGTGAGTAACTAATTGTCTGGCGGACACCCTTTCACAGAGGAATGATCAAGGGAGATGAATTGGTTGATCGGGTGAGTTTTTGAAAACATGCAAGTGTAGTTAGGTGAGAGTGTGGAATCATTAAGTTTCTGAGGGTGGGTTTATGAAATGATGAAGTTTGGGTGAGTGGGTTTATGAAATTATACAGGTTTGAGTAAGTTGGTTTATTTCATAAAATAGTACATGTTTGGGTGAGTGCGTTTATGAAATTATACAAATATAGATAAATGAGATTACGAAATCATACAAGTATAGATAAGGGAGTTTATGAAATCATACAAGTGTTGTGGTGTACTATTTAATCTGTGTCTGAATGTTATTCAGGCGATCGCTATGCGTTGATTTTCACAATGTTATAAAAAAAAAAGGAACGACAAACTGGACGTAAAAATGTCTAGAAAATCACAAAACTCCAATAAATGCTGTGGTTGACTGCGACGTCCTGTTGAAACGAACATGCAACTAATTCAACTGATTGCTATTGTATAATTTTACAGGGCAGTAATATACTATAGTGTGTGTGTTTTTTTTTTTTTTTTTTTACTCAATATAAAATTAAATATCCCAGTAACCAACTGAGGGAAAATGATGAGATTTAGCATATAACGTTATCATTATGTCCATCCAACAAAACAAATTTTTGTTCTGGAGATTGTAAAGCAGATTTCAATGTTTGTTTATATGCGGTATATAATTTACGGCTTAGGGATTGAGTCCATCATTTTAAAAGTATTACAGCTTCAGCAAGACACACCCCCACTCTTTTTGAAATTGTTTCGCGGTTTTCGTTTTGGCACAAATAGCGCTAAGTTAAATGGGTTTGTTCAGAGGTGTCTCAAATGGGGGTTCTTTCATGAAACGTGATTATATAAATAAACTAGCTGACTCCGCCCGGCTTCGCCCGGCTCCTGGTGGGGATCTATCTATCTATCTATCTATCTATCTATCTATCTATCTATCTATATATCTATCTATCTATCTACCTACCTATCTACCAAGCCAGTCAGCCAGCCAGCCAGCCATCCACCCACCCACCTACCTTTCTGCCTACCTACCCCTACCTACCTAGCTACCTAGCTACCTACCTTTCTGTCTGTCTGTCTGTCTGTCTGTCTGTCTGTCTGTCTGTCTGTCTGTCAACCAGTCCGCGCTATTAAATATTGATAAAAGTTACTGGAATAAATGTGATGACCATGTGTTGAAAGAGGAAGAGGACTAATGGAGAAAGGATGGATTGAATTTTATGCAACCGAGAGCAATCATCAACCTACTGGAATCGTCCGACACAGATTAAGGTCTGAGCAGATCGCAGACTTTAAACTACGTACACACTTACTGGGATATTTTGCTCCAACTATTCAGACGAATTGCAGGCCCTAAACATTACAGCATCAGCATAATGTCAATGGCAACAGTTTGTATTCCACAGTGATGAATTGTCAATTCCGCAAGCCCTCAGCGGTGACAAACAACTGTATTGGAAAAAAAAAAACACACACACACACACACTAAACGCATTGAATACCAACAGAAGAGTAATATTGCAGTGGAAACTGACATATTGTGGCATAACAAGAAACGTGAGAGCAAACACGTTGTCAAATTAGGGGACAACACACGTGCATACGAATCAATCTATAAACTTCAATGAAAAGAGGACCAACATCTTGGTCGTTAAGAAGAAAGCCCACTATAGAGACACTGACAACTATTTTCATAGTGCAAAACAAGTAATCATGTTACGTCTCTGAACGGTAAACAGCAGAGTAGACAGTCTTTCACGAAGACTCAAAGCGAGTCTGTCACCCATGTGTACGTGTGAACAAACTACACTGACAGCTGAACAGATCCTTAAAAATGGAAACATGATGACTACATTACGGTATCATTTCTGGTCACTGTCACAAAATGAACCGTTTTTATTTT